>UESW01003030.1:0-32238 GCA_900491605.1 Calamus simplicifolius | reverse complement strand
TACGGATATCCAAGTTTGCGCAACGACAAGAGAGATTGGTGGGCTGTTTCTAAAATCATCCCACGTTCAACAATCGTATTAGAGGAGAGTTCATTAAGTCAATCAGCCGAGTGCCCTGCATTTCAAGAGGATGAGATGGAAATGCATGCAATTGAGGACGACACAAGGGCTCCTGAAACATCACTTAGAGATCCAAATGGTGATGTCCAAGAAATTGCGGATGCAAATGTTCGGTTTCCTTCCGATGATAATGAAACTGAATCGTAGTCCGATACGGCATCGGATGTTGAACCAACATTTCATGAAACAAATGACACCGATTAAACATAGAGGTTTTTTTAAAATTTAACTTTATTTTATAAGTGTTAAATTTTTACATAATCAATCATTAATCATAATTTAATTGCATGAATCTTTAGTATTTTCAGTATGACGGGCAGAGGTAGATCTACCGATGACATACGGAGTGAGCAGGGACGTAGTCCTGCTGCATCAGATCACATGAGCTTTGGAGATGGAGAGTTCGGATCTTAATAAATCGCACAGCCTTCGATCTCTCCAGTAGTTGGCGGTGATCCTGCATTGGTATTACCATCCAGCCGATCGACATACCTCCAAGAGTTCTTCCACCATCAGCCGCACCGTACTTCGACTGGATGCTCATGGGCTATAAGTATATATTAATTAAAAAATATGTTTATGTTTTTAAGTCAATTACTTATAAATATGCATTTTTTAAACAGATTTATTGAGCAGCATCATGTATCGAGCCACATCAGCTCCGTATTTCAGAGGCGTGCAGATCCCAGTGGCTATGATTGGCGCCACGTATCTGCAGCCACAAGGGAGTTTTATTTTTTTGAGTTTCAGGTAAACTTATTAAATACAATTTATCACTGATATAAAATTTCTTAATCTTAATAAATTCTGAAACTAACTATTTATTTTAATGCAGAAAAAGTTTACATGGGACCCTGCTAGCCATGATGCCTTAGGGCAGCATGGGAGGCTCTTACGGGACACCGATACTCCGACATGCTTCATCGTTGGAGGTCATCGGGTCACCATCCTGTGCATGTACTAGAGGGTATTTGTCATGAGTGGCAGTAGGCCTGGCAGTCCAATGGCTGGCCTAGGAGGTCCACATCAGCCAGCACGAACCGCCGATCCGAGAGGGGCGGTCCTGGCATGGGTCTCTCCCACCACACTTCGGGCTCCATTTCGATTCAGGAGCACAGACGCCGTATGGTAAGAAAACATAAATAATTTAATTACTAATTTAGTTATTTATAAATATTTGCATTAATATCAATTTTTTTATTGTTATAGTTTGAGCAGGAGGGCGAAGATCCTAGTGAGTTTTGTCTATTCAAGGCGACACACACCAGGAGGGACGGTTCCTGGGTCGATACGCGATCATGGAAGGTTGCGGTAAGAAATTAGCTTTATGTAGTATCTGTTTAATTTCTAAAATTTTATTTAGAGAAATTTATTGATTCATTTATTGTTGATTTTATAATTCAAAGACATGAGTAAGGAGCTTCGCTCCCGGGCATAGCAGGTCGACTCCACTGATGGGGAGATGCCCGTCGAACTCTCAGCAGAGGAGAGTCGACATATGTTTTTGGAGGCTGTTGGTGCACAGCCGCGAGACCACAGGGTTTATGGTCTGGGCACTAGAGCTTCTGCATATTTTCCCCATCAGGCCTCCAGCTCGCGATATTCTGCTGATATTCCTGCCGAGCGTTTAGACGACATTCGGAGATCTATTACGGAGGAGGTTCGGCAGGACGTTCGTCAAGAGGTTCGGCAGGAGTTCGAGCATGAGTTTGAGCAGTGTATGCGAGGCCATCAGCAGGAGCTTGCAGACGTGCGAGATCAGATGCGTCAGTTGTAGGATATGGTTAGCCGCATGTCGCAGGGTTCCAGCCTCCACGTGATCGCGCGGATTCTTGATGTATTTTTTTTTACTTTTTATATTTTGTACATGAAAACTTCAAAATTTTAATATATTAATTATTTTTAGAAATTGAATGATTATTGTTTGGATCAATATGAGTGAAGAATGTTTCGATCAATATTTAAATGTAACGAAATTATATTAACTTTTTAATTTTTAATATTTTATTTTTTAAAAAAATTAATTAGCGACGCATTAGCGACTAAATTGCATCGTTAATATTTTAAAATATTATTATTAAATATTGCGATGCAATGACCTGCGTCGCAATATTTTTTTAAAAAATTTAATTAGCGACGCATTAGCGACTGAAATTGCGTCGCTAATATATCTAAAATATATTATTATTAAATATTGCGATGCAACTAAATGCGTCGCAATATTCAATAATAATAATTTAGAAATATTTGTGATGCAATTTAAGTCGCTAATGCATCGCTAATTAATTTTTTTAAAAAATAAATTAATTAATTAGTGACTCATTACGATGAGGTTTTTCGTCGCAAATATTTTTAAAAAATTATTTTTAAAATTAGCGACGCATGTATGTTGCATCGCAATATTGTGATGCATTTATTGCGTCATAGAGAGTCGCTGTTAAGCGATGCAATTGCGACAAATTGAGATTGCGACGACCATCGTAGCGATGCCGTAATTGCATCGCTATAGGGTGTTTAGCGACGCATTTGGGCGTCGCTATATTTAAATTTTCTTGTAGTGACGGCCATGACCGTCGCCGTGGCCGGCAACGAAGGGGGGTGGGGAAAACCCCCCTCCTGTTAATTTTTTTTTTGGGCCTGGCCATCGTGGCCAGGCCACGGCCGGCCACGACAGCGGCCGTGGCCGGCAACGAAGGGAGGGGGTGGGGAAAACACCCCCCTATTAATTTTTTTTTTTGGGCCTGGCCACCGTGGCCAGAGAAGACGGCCCCCCGTCGCCGTGGTCGGCAATGAAGGGGGGGGGGGAAAACCCCCCTCTTGTTAAATTTTTTTTTGGGGCCTGGCCACCGTGGCCAGGCCACGACCGGCCATGGCAGCGGCCATGGCTGTCTTCTTCGGCCACGGCCGAGGTTGTGGCCGGAGAAGACGGTCACAGCCGTAGCCGTGGCCGGCAACGAAGGGGGGGGGGAACCCCTCTGTTAATTTTTTTTTGGCTTAGCCACCGTGGCCAGGCCACGGCCGGCCATGGCAGTGGCCGTGGCCGGAGAAGACAGCCACGGGAGGGGGCGGGGGAGGAAATGGGATAGATGGGAGGGAGGGGAGGGAGGGAGCTAGGGGAAGTTTACTCGGAAATAGGGATCGCCGGCGAGGTGGTCGGGTGCCGGAGAGATGCCGGAGCAAGGTGCTCGGGTGCCGGAGAGCCGCCGGAGGTGGGGAAGAGGGAGGAGGAGAGACCGGTTGGGCGGGTGAGGGTAGAAGCCGTGAGAAGAAGAAGAAAAATGGAGGGAGGGGGGAGGGGAGTTAATATATAAATTAGGATTAGTGACGCATAGTTGCATCGCTAATCCGTCGCTAATTAGTGATGCAAAGAATGCATCACTGACTGCGTCGCTAAATCACTCATTTGGCAGGAGCTCACGGTGGGAATTTTTTTTTTCTATGCGTCGCTATTTTTTTTTGTATGCGTCGCTAAATAGCGACTCAATTAAGTGCATCGCTGAATTAATGAATTTTTTTAATTTTCTATGATATGCGTCGCCTATTAGTCGCTAAATAGCGCCGCAACTACTGCGTCGCTGAATTAATGAATTTTTTTAATTTTTAATTTTTTAATTTTTGGATTTATTAGTTAACGATATTTTTAAGTAACGAATTTTTAATTTTCGATCCGACGGTTGCGATCGATCCTAACCATGATCCCGATCGACAATGATCGAACGGACCGTTGCGATCCATTCGATCAGCAACGATCCGACGGTTGCGATCGATCCCAGCCATGATCCCGATCGACGATGATCGAATGGATCGTTACGATCTGTCCGATCCATGATGATCCGACGGTTGCAATCTAGCCGAGCCATGATCCCGATCGGCGATGATCAATCGGACCGTTGCGATCCATCCGTTCCGCAACGATCCGACGGTTGCAATCTAGCCGAGCCATGATCCCGATCGGCGATGATCGATCGGACCGTTGCGATCCATCCGATCGGCAACGATCCGATGGTTGTAATCGATCCAAGCCATGATCCCGATCGGCGATGATCGATGGGACCATTGCGATGCATCCGATCGGAGACGATCCGATGGTTGCGATCGATCCGAGCCATGATCCCGATCGGCGATGATCGATCGGACCATTGCGATGCATCCGATCGGAGATGATCCGACGGTTGCGATCGATCCGAGCCATGATCCCGATTGGCAATGATCGATCGAACCATTATGATCCATCCGATCGAAGATGATCCGACGATTGCAATTGATCCTAGCCATGATCCCGATCGGCGATGATCGATTGGATCATTGCGATCCATCCGATCAGCGACGATCCAAGTTGCAATCCATCCGATCGGTAAGGATCCGAGGGTTGCGATCAATCCAAGCCATGATCCCGATCGGCGACGATCGATCGGACCGTTGCGATCCATCCTATCGGCCATGATTCGACGTTTACGATCGATCCAAGCCATGATCCTGATCGGCGATGATCGATCAGACCATTGCGATGCATCCGATCGAAGACAATCCAACGGTTGCGATTGATCCTAGCCATGATCTCGATCGTTGATGATCGATTGGACTGTTGCGATCCATCCGATCGGCGACGATCCAACGGTTGTGATCCATCCGATCGGTGAGGATCCGGCGGTTGCGATCGATCCAAGCCATGATCCCGATCGGCGACGAATGATCGGACCGTTGCGATTCATCCTATCGGCCACGATCCGATGTTTGCGATCGATCCAAGCCATGATCCCGATCGGCGATGATCGATCGGACCATTGCGATGCATCCGATCAAAGACGATCCAACGGTTGCGATGGATCCTAGCCATGATTCCGATCGGCGATGATCGATGGGACCGTTGCGATTCATCCGATCGGCGATGATCCAATGGTTGCGATCCATTCGATCGGCGAGGATCCGACGGATGCGATCGATCCAAGCCATGATCCCGATCGGCGACGATCGATCAGATCATTGCGATCCATCCTATCAGCCACGATCTGACGTTTGCGATCGATCCAAGCCATGATCCTGATTGGCGATGATCGATCGGACCGTTGCGATGCATCCGATCGAAGACGATCCGACGGTTGCGATTGATCCTAGCCATGATCCCGATCGGCGATGATCAATTGGATCGTTGCGATCCATCCGATCGGCGACAATCCAACGGTTGCGATCCATCCGATTGGCAAGGATCCGATGGTTGCAATCAATCCAAGCCATGATCCCAATTGGCAACGATCGATCGAACCATTGCGATTCATCCTATCGGCCACGATCCGACATTTGCGATCGATCCAAGCCATGATCCCGATCGGTGATGATCGATTGGACCATTGCGATCCATCCGATCGGCGACGATCCAACAGTTACAATCCATTGATTGGCGAGGATCCGATGGTTGCGATCGATCCAAGCCATTATCCCGATTGGCGACGATCGATCAGACCGTTGCGATCCATCCTATCGGCGACGATCCGACGTTTGCGATCAATCCAAGCCATGATCCCGGTTGGTGACGATCGATCGACCATTGCGATCCATCCTATCGGCCACGATCCGACGTTTGCGATCGATCCAAGCCATGATCCCGATCGGCGATGATCGATCGGACCGTTGCGATGCATCCGATCAAAGACGATCCGACGTTTGCAATTGATCCTAGCCATGATCCCGATCAGCATGATTGATTGGACCGTTGCGATCCATCCGATCAACGACGATCCAACGGTTGCGATCCATCTAATCGGTAAGGATCCGATGGTTGCGATCGATCCAAGCCATGATCCCGATCGGCGATGATCGATCGGACCGTTGCGATTCATCCTATCGGCCACGATCCGATGTTTGTGATCGATCCAAGCCATGATCCTGATCGGCGATGATCGATCGGACCGTTGCGATGCATCCGATCGAAGACTATCTGACGGTTGCGATGGATCCTAGCCATGATCCTGATCAGCGATGATCGATTGGACCGTTGCGATCCATCCGATCAACGACAATCCAACGGTTGCGATCCATCCGATCGACGAGGATCTGACGGTTGCGATCGATCCAAGCCATGATCCCGATCGGCGACGATCGATCGGACCGTTGCGATTCATCATATCGGCCATGATCCGATGTTTGCGATCGATCCAAGCCATGATCTCGATCGGCGATGATCGATTGGACCGTTACGATGTATCCGATCGAAGACGATCCGACGGTTGCGATGGATCTTAGCCATGATCCCGTTCGGCGATGATCGATTGGACCGTTGTGATCCATCCGATCGGCGACGATCCAATGGTTGCGATCTATCTAAACCTAGATACCGATCAGTTATTATCGATCGGACCATTGCGATCCATCCGATCGGAGATGATCCAGCCATTGTGATCGATCCAAGCCATGATCCCGATCGGCGATGATCGATCGGACCATTGCGATCCATCCGATCGGCGATGATCCAACGGTTGTGATCCATCCGATCGGTGAGGATCCGATGGTTGCAATCGATTCAAGCCATGATCCCGATCGGCGACGATCGATCGGACCATCGCAATCCATCCTATCGGCCATGATCCGACGGTTGCGATTGATCCAAGCCATGATCTCGATCGGCGATGATCGATTGGACCATTGCGATGCATCCGATCAGAGATGATCCGATGGTTACAATCGATCCGAGCCATGATCCGGATCGGCGATGATCGATCCGACCGTTGCGATGCATCCGATCGAAGACGATCCAATGGTTGCGTTCGATCGAAGACATGATCGTGAAAGGCGATGATCGATTCGACCATTGTGATGCATCCGATTGGAGACGATTCGATGGTTGCGTTCGATCTGACCCATGATCCGTATCTGCGATGATCGATTGAACCGTTGCGATCCATTCTATCGATGATGAGCCAACGATTGCGATCGATCCAAGCCATGATCCTGATCGATGATGATCGATAGATCGGACCATTGCAATGCATCCAATCCGAGATGATCCGACGGTTAAGATCGATTTGAGCCATGATCCCGATCAGACCGTTGCGATCCATCCGATCGGATACGATTCGACGATTGCGATCGATCCAAGCCATGATCCCGAGCGGACCGTTGCGATCCATCAGATCAGCGATGATCCGACTGTTGCGATCGATCCAAGCCATGTTCCCGAGCGATAAATTAAAAATTATTTTTAAATTTTTTTTTTGTAAATGCTTTGCTATTGGGTCGCTAAATTAATGATTTTTTAGAATTTCCTGAATTTTTGCGTTGCAATGCATCGCTAAACAGCGACGCATTTTGTTGCATCGCTAAATTAACAATTTTTTAAAATTATTTAAAATTTAAAATTAATTTTTTTTTCAATTGCGTCGCTAATGCGTCGCTAAATTAATGATTTTTTAAAATTTCTTGAATTTTTTCGTCGCTAATGCATCTCTATTTAATGACTCATTTTGTTGTGTCGCTAAATTAATGATTTTTAAAATTGTTTAAAATAAATTTTTTATAATTTTTTTTTGAATTGCATTTTTGCGTTGCTAAATTAATAATTTTTTAAAATTAGTAAAAATTAAAATTCATTTTTTTTAATTTTTTTTGAATTGCGTCACTATTTAGCGAAGCATTTTGTTGCATCGCTAAATTAATGATTTTTTAAAATTATTTAAAATTTATAATTATTTTTTTTATTTTTTTTTTGAATTGCGTCATTAATGCATCGCTATTTAGCCACGTATTTTGTTGCATTGCTAAATTAATGATTATTTAAAATTATTAATAAAAAATTAAAATTTATTATTTTATTTTTTTTGAATTGTCGCTAATGCGTCGCTATTTAACGACGCATTTTGTTGCGCCGCTGAATTAATAATTTTTTAAAATTATTTAAAATTTAAAATTCATTTTTTTAATTTTTTTTGAATTGCGTCACTACTGTGTGCTATTTAGCGACACATTTTGTTGCATCGCTAAATTAAAATTTTTTAAAATTTTTTAAAATTTATAATTATTTTTTAATTTTTTTTGAATTGCGTCGCTAATGCGTCGCTATTTAGCGACGCATTTTGTTGCGTCTCTAAATTAACAATTTTTTAAAATTATTTAAAAATTAAAATTTATTTTTTTTAATTTTTTTTGAATTACGTCGTTAATGCGTCGCTAAATTTTAATTTTTTTTGAATTGCATCGTTAATGCGTCGCTATTTAGCGACGCATTTTTTTGCATCGCTAAATTAATAATTTTTTAAAATTATTTAAAAATTAAAATTTATTTTTTTAATTTTTTTAATTGCGTCGCTAATGCATCGCTAAATTAATGATTTTTTAAAATTATTTAAAATTTATAATTATTTTTTTTAAATTTTTTTGAATTGCGTCACTAATGCGTCGCTATTTAGCGACGCATTTTGTTGCGTCGCTAACTTAATGATTTTTTAAAATTATTTAAAAATTAAAATTCATTTTTTAAATTTTTTTTTTGAATTGCGTCGCTAATGCGTCGCTATTTAGGGACATTCTGTTGCATCGCTAAATTAATGATTTTTTAAAATTATTTAAAATTTAAAATTATTTTTTCTTTAATTTTTTTTAAATTGCATCGCTAATGCATCGCTATTTAGCGATGCATTTTGTTCCGTCGCTAAATAAATGATTTTTTAAAATTATTTAAAAATTAAAATTTAATTTTTTAATTTTTTTTGAATTGCGTCGCTAATGCGTCGCTATTTAGCGATGCATTTTGTTTCGTCGCTAAATTAATGATTATTTAAAATTAATTAAAATTTAAAATTTATTTTTTTAATTTTTTTGAATTGTGTCGCTATTTAGCGATGCAATTTGTTGTGTTGCTAAATTAATGATTTTTTAAAATTATTTAATAATTAAAATTTATTTTTTTAATTTTTTTTGAATTACGTCACTTGCGTCGCTATTTAGCGACGCATTTTGTTACGTCGCTAAATTAATGATTTTTTAAAATTATTTGAAAATTAAAATTAATTTTTTAAATTTTTTTTTAAATTGCGTCGCTAATGAGTCGCTATTTAGCGACGTATTTTGTTGCGTCGCTAAATTAATGGTTTTTATAATTTTCTTAATTTTTGCATCGCTAATGCATCGCTAAATTGCGGCAATTAATTTTTTGCAATTTAGCGACACAAAATGCATCGCTAAAATGGCGTCGCTATTTTAGTATTTTTTATAGTGATGCTCACGTGTAAAGATTTCGTAAAAAAATTTGTGATAATAATAATAATAAAAAAACGCCTTTCCCATTCCCCGGAAACTTTATGTGGAATCTGGCCGTTAACATCACTTTAATCTGCTGGAAATTAGTTACGTGGAACTCCCCTTCACAGCTAGAAATCAGTTTAGGAATTATAGCGTAAATAATAGCTGGAAATTAGTTCCGTCGAACTTCTGGAATTGAACTGATTGTGTTTTAGTTGGCCGTTGGTACTTTACACAATTAATAAATAAATAAATTAAAGAGGGTTGTTGGAAACGAAGGCGTTTAAGAAAAGGACTTTTGTGAGAGGGAATAAAAGAATCCCATTCTTTTATGAACATTTAATGCATGGCATTAATGCATAAATTTTGAATGTCTTTTTGGGCTTTTATTAAAAATTATTATTTTTAATTCTGTGAGCATGAACAACCTCTTTCTATACGGTTTAATTGGTTTCATAAAGCAAAGCTTTATCTAATAAGATAAATTATTTTTTTGTTATAAAAATTGAGTTGGAAATAAATTATTTTTTCTATTATAAAGATTGAGTTGGAACCATAAAATAACATATCCTTATTTTTTAAAAGGTTCAATCAAATTCATGCCTAATAAATTTGTTCATCGAAATTAAACTAATTGAAACAAGATATCACCAAAATAACATCTCTTGTGTAGATGGTTCATGAAGGATGTTGGATGTTGTGTATGTGTATGTTTCATGCGGGTATTAATCGACCCAAAGAAAGGTTAATGCTTGACCGAACTACACATATGTGTGATGGTAAAGATTATAAGGATCCATATGTAAGTAATAAGTCGATACAAAGATAGATTTATTATTTGATATGCATTATTATTAGTGTTTGATCATTACAACAAGAGTACTACTAGTAGTTAATATTACTGTCCAAAGACTTGATATTAATGTTGTTAGAAAACAGTTTTGTTCTTTCAAAAAATATCCTTCCTAGAAATTGCTAGAGAATTAATTTAGAAATGTGCAAAATATAAATAAAATATAAAAAGAACATATGAATCTAAGCCAGGATTTTTGCCCTTTCATGCAGGTTATTGGCGATCTGTCCCCAAGGCACAACGATCCGGCTCGATCCGATCCTCCTACCACGAGCACGATCGCATAGAGGTGCAACCCAATGATTACCTCAAGAAAAGATCAATAAAAAATAAAAATAAAATGACATGGAATAATTATTGATAAGGCTACTCAAAATAATTCTATTACAAGTCCGTATTTATAGGCTCGGCTCATAAAAGTCCAATGGCTCGGCCCATAATGACTTTAAATGCTTGATAGCCATTAGCCCCAAATCACGTTAAAAATGGCTTAAAATTAAATTATTTAAGCCGTTTTTGGACGTTGCCCCTCGTAACGTTGCATTAGTGAACGTCCGAAAAGCTTATGAGCATTTTTTTAAAACTTTTTTCAACAATCCTCCACAAAAGTTTAAATATATATATATAATAAAAATTTTAGGGCATCTTATATTGCGCAATAGATGAGGTGTTTTGTGGACTTGAACTTCACTTAGTGTTGATTGTACACTTGAAGGAACCATAGTGGATTAGACCTTGAACTAGGTCCTTTGACTCAGGCTTCTACTAATCACACACACAATATAGATCAATTGGGTTTACACGGTCAGCGCATATTAAAGGCCTTGCACTTAGTACCTTGATTTTTTATGAGAATTCTTTAAGGTTAGGCCAAACCTTTAGTCATGGCCTAATATGACAATTCTCATATAGATGAATCCTCCAAGAGTATTTGTGACAATACCCTGCAGATAACCTACCTCGGATCTATTAAGAGTATGACTCAACCTTACACAAATTTACTTTATCACTTTACAAGAGCACTCATCATAGGGATCGGATTAAATTTTTTTTTTAAAAATTTATGTTCTAACACGATCACTCAATCAGCTTCGTTTCTACCACATTGAACCTCATTCATGGTATCTCCAATCATAGAGGTTGGGTATCCACTGCTGGTAACCAAATAATAGGCTTAAGCCCTATCTCCCTCGATGAATCTAGGACTCCACTCTAGATAACTCCTTGGTTAATTAATCTGCCAAATTCTTCTCAGCAAATTTCAAAGAGAACATTTTTTTTACTATACCTTAAATAAGAGAATCAAACAAAGATATATTAGGATTTAATATCCAAATACAAGATAAACAATAAGTTGGATATTCCAACAGTCATAAGATTATTTAGTAAATTATAAAAACTTTTATTAAATCTCATGGCAATATATTTCAAGAGACTCAAAATAGAGCATTTATTTATATGATATACCTTGTCACAACATCCAAATTCATCCATTCTTTGCCATTTGGTAACATAAAAGATTCACAATAGTAGGTAAGCAATAAGTATTTGCCAAATGCTGTCACTTTTGTCTAGGAGATATTAAATATTGACCACTATACTAGGAAAACTTATCTAGAATAGAAAACGTTTGCATTTATGTAAGAATGTAAATATATGCTAGTAGTTGCACTTAAAAGTTAAATAATAAAATGATATAAAAATACATCTACATACAAGCACGCATATATCATGTGCACAAGTGCAAGCATGTGTACGCACATATAATATATATATACTTATATATACATGTGTATACCATAGAAATTTTCAAGTTTTGTAGCTGTGTGGTAAGTGATGTATAAAGCAAGACTACATTCTGCATACATGCTACTACCATCCCAATTTTATGCCAATAAAAATTATTTTAGGTTCACTTACAAAACTCAAGACAAGCATTAAAAAGACACCTGCACTTTTCTCTTTTTTCTGGATGTCTAAATTTTAATGATACAAACATAAATACCACTAGATATGCTCCCAGATCTTGCAACAAGGGATCTAATTTTGGCAACAGTAAGATTAGTCTCATTTAATGAACAAGATGACATCAGTGAATTGTTTCAGAAAGAAGCAATGTTATGCCTAAAGAAAAGTCACATGATCAATTTGAATATCTAAACTTTATGCAGTCATGGGTACATAACATTCACCAAAAGAGGGATTTTAAAAATGTATCTCCTAACCTGGAATGGAATGAAACAAGATGTTCTTCAACCTAAAAGAAATTATCGATGCTTTAGAGTCATTAGCAACATTTTTGACCCAAAAATTCATGGTTAGAATGTATAGCAACTGGTGAGTTGAGAGGAGCTTATTTGTCATTGCTAGGCAAGTGGTACTATTAATATATATATATATATATAGCATGCACTAAAAAAATAATTAAGCATGTATCTACCCGCGCGTTTCCACATGAATAATACATTCATATATAATTACATAAGGATTCTTTTGCTTGAATATATATCTATGAATATATGTGTTGATACAGGTATATATGTCTGTCTAGTATGCATATGTATATATCAATAAATGTACATTATATTTCATACAAAATATGCATACTTAAAAGAATAATTTTTTAATAACTTATAAAAAAAAAATCTAGCAACTTATAGAAAAGAAAAAAAATCTGATCTTAACTGTTGAAAATATTTTTGATCTTTGCAAAAAAATCCTTCCTAGAAATTGATAGAAATATATTATAGAAACTTAAATATATAAATAAAGTAAAAAATAAAAAAATATGAATCAAACCAGGATCGAGGCGTGTTAGACACTGCCCTAAGGATCAAATTTTTGCCCCTTCGTGCAGGTTATTGGCGATCTGTCCCCAAGGTACAATGATCCGGCTCGATCGGATCCTCCTACCACGAGCACGATCGCATGGAGGTGCAACCCAATGATTACCTTCAGATGCCAAAGAAAAGATCAATAAAAAATAGAAATAAAATGACATGAAATAATTATATTGATAAGCTACTCAAAATAATTCTATTACAAGTCCGTATTTATAGACTCGACATAAAAGCTCCAACGGCTCGGCCCATAATGACCTTAAATGCTTGATAGCCGTTAGCCTCAAATCATGTTAAAAATGACTTAAAAATTAAATTATTTAAGCCGTTTTTGGACGTTGCCTCTCGTAACATTCACGCTCCATGTCCGAAACGCTTACGAGCGTTCTTTTTTTTTATAACTTTTTTCAACAAATGTTGCATGTATCTTGAGATGGGATTTACCATTAATTTGAATTTATTGATAATTTATGTTAATTATTTATATGAGCATGCTTTTATTTTACTTGCTAATATTTCTGCTAACCTCGGTGCCGGTCCTTAATGGTAATAACTTCAAGGGCAAGGATAAAGGCAAGAAAAGAAAGAATAAGGTGCTAAGGGTCAAGTAAAGAAGAAACAAAATTAGGATAAGGACAGTTGTTTCTTCTGCAATAAGCATGGACATATTAAAAAGGAATGTTCCAAGTATCAAGCATGACATAAAAAGAAAGGTATATTTCTTAATTTGGTCTGTTCTGAAGTGAATATAGCTTCAGTACCTAGAAACATTTGATGGTTAGATTCTGGTGCTACTACTAACATCAGTGTTTCAATGGAGGATTGCTTGAGCTACCGAAAACCAACTGATGCTGAAAGATGCATTTATGTGAGAGATGGCAAGTCGGTAGATGTGGAGGCAATTGAGCATTTTAGATTGTTATTAAGTTTGGTTATTATTTGGATTTGAAAGACACTTTTATAGTATCATCATTTAGATGGAATTTGGTTTCTATTTCAGCATTGGACAAATTAGGATATTGTTGTTCATTTGGAAATAGTCGGTTTAGTCTTTCATTAAATTCAAATATTATTAGGATTGGTTCTCTTATGGTGTATGACAATCTATATTTGCTTGATACTATTGCTTCTTATAATGAAACCCTGAATATGGAATCAAGAGGTACTAAGCGTAAAATTTGCAATGAAAATTCAGGAACATTATGGCATAAGCGATTAGGTCACATCTCTAGAAATAGAGTTGAACGACATATAGAACTATGAAAGTCTTAGAGTTGATACATACGGATATTTGTGGACCATTTCCTACACCTTCTTGGAATGGTTAACAATATTTTGTATCATTTATATATGATTATTCAAGATATGCATACCTGTTTCTTATTCATGAAAAGTCCCAAGTTTTGGACGTGTTCAAATCATTTAAAGCTGAAGTTGAGCTTCAACTCAACAAAAGGATTAAAGGAGTTAGATCTGACCGTAGTGGTGAATATTACGGTAGATATGATGGATCAGATGAACAATGTCCAGTACCATTTGCCAGATACCTAGAGGAGTGTGGAATCGTTCCACATATACCATGCCAAGGACACCTAGCATGAATGGTGTAGCTGAAAGACAAAATAAGACTCTTAAGGATATGGTAAGGAGTATGATTTGTCATTCTACTTTACCAGAGTCACTCTGGGAAGAGGCACTAAAGACAACAGCCTACATTCTGAATAGAGTACCAACTAAAGCAGTTGTCAAAACACCTTATGAGCTTTGGATAGAACGAAAGCTTAATCTAAAGCATTTTCATGTTTGGGGATGTCCAGCTGAGGCAAGGCCTTATAGGCCACATGAAAAGAAATTGGACTCTAGGACAGTGAGTAGCTATTTTGTTGGGTATTCTGAGCGATCCAGGGGTTATAAGTTTTATGATCTCAAATCAAGGATAATTTTTGAGACGGGAACTGCAACATTCTTTGAGGATATTGAGTTTGGGGGGAGAAATAAAGTTAGAGACTTTGTCTTTGAGGAGGAATTGGAACCTACTACTCTTGTTGAAGAGCAGCTAGTTCCTATTCCTATAATTACTTTTGATAATAATCAAGTTACAATTCCAGAATAATAAGAAATTGTTGTTCAACCCTCAGAGGTACAAACTCAACAATCTCAAGAACAAGTGCATCAAGAACAAGTGCCTTTGCAGCGATCCACTAGAGAAAGGAAGAATGCTATTCCAAATGATTATATAGTATTTTTTTAGGAGCATGAAAAAAATAATGGCGTGATGGAAGATAATCCTGTCAACTTCCTTCAAGCCATACAAGGTTCCAATTTAGAAAAGTGGATTGAAGCAATGAAAGAAGAGTATAAGTCTAAGTAAGATAATAAAGTTTGGGAACTTGTCCTATTACCAGAAGGTGTGAAACCCATTAGTTGGAAATAGATTTTTAAGACCAAACGGGATTCAAAGGATAATATGATAAGATATAAAGCTCGTCTTGTGGCTAAAGGATATACTCAAAAGGAAGGGATTGACTTTAAAGAGACCTTCTCTCCAGTTTCATCGAAGGACTCTTTTAGGATAATCATGGCTCTTGTTGCACAGTATGATATGGAACTCCATCAAATGGATGTCAAGACGGCATTTCTCAATAGAGACATTGATGAGACAATTTATATGATGCAACCAGAAAACTTTGTGTCAGGAGACTCAAAGAAAATGGTTTGCAAATTGATAAAATCCATTTATGGGTTAAAGCAAGCTTCTCGTCAATGGTACCACAAATTTCATCAAGTAATTCTCTCATTTAATTTTGAAGTGAATGCAGTTGATGATTGTGTGTATCACAAGTTCAGTGGGAGTAAATACATTTTTCTGTTTTGTATGTGGATGACATTTTGCTTGCCACAAATGATATAGGCATGTTGCACGAAACCAAGAGATTTCTATCAAGCAATTTTTAAATGAAAGATCTTGGTGCGCCTCCTTTGTATTGGGAATCCAGATACATTGAGATCATTTTTAGAGTATCCTTGGATTATCACAAAGGAGCTATATCGATAAAGTACTTAAGAGATTTGGCATGTAAAATTGTAAACCAGATGATACCTAAAAAGATAAATTTAGTATTAATCAGTGCCCAAAAGGAAAACTTGAAGTTAAAGAGATGCAGAAGATTCCTTATGCTTCGGTTGTCACTACAAGAGATTTTAAATATTGCGACGCCCAAATGCGTCGCAATTGCATCGCTAAACATGATATTGCGACGCAATAGCGACGCAACGAGGGCGTCGCTCAACTGTCCGTTGCAATACCCTTTTGTCGCAAATGCGTTGCAATATTGCGACTCTCTGCGACGCTCTTGCGACGCCACATTGCGTCGCAATATTGCGACGCATGCAAATGCATCGCTAAATTTAAAAATAAATTTAGTTAGAAAAAAAATTATTATTAAATATTGCGACGCATTAATTTGCGTCGCAATATTTAAAATTAATTTTAAAAAAAATTATTATTAAATATTACGATGCACTAAATTGGGTCACAAAATTGCGACTCATCCAGATGCGTCGCAATATTTAATAATAATAATTTTGGTATAATAGCGACGCAATTTGAGTCGCTAATGCGTCGCAAATAAAAATTATTTTAAAATATTGCGACGCAAGGTAATTGCATCGCAATATTTTAAAATAATTTTTAAGATAAAATAGCGACTCAATTGTAGTCGCTAATGCGTCGCTATTAAATTTATTTTTAAATTATTGCGATGCCAGGTCATTGCGTCGCAATATTTAATAATAATATTTTAAAAATATTAGCGATCCAATATCAGTCTCTAATGCGTCGCAAATTTTGTTTTTAAAATATTTAAATAATTAAAAATTAAAACAGTTAATTCAATTTCGCTAAATCTAAATATTGATACAAACATTTTTCACTCAATCCAAACAATAATATATTTCAAAAAAAATTTTATATATTAAAATTTTGAAGTTTTTACAACATAAAAAAAGAAAAAAAAAATACATCAAGAATCTGAACGATCACGTGGAGGCTGTGGAGGCTGTGGAGGCTGAAGACTCTGCGACAAGCGGCTAACCATATCCCGTAAATAATGCATCTCATCTCACATGTCTGCAACCTCCTGATCCCGGCCTTGCATACGATCCTCAAAATCCTGCTCGACCTCCTGGCGAATCTCCTCTGCAATAGATCTGCGAAGCTCCTGTAAACGCTCGGGAGGAAGATCAGCAGGAACTCGCGAGCTGGAGGCCTGATGAGGAAAAAATGTAGAAGCTCTAGTGCCCATACCATAGACCCTGCAGTCTCGTGGCTGGGCACCAACAGCCTCCAAAAACACACGTCGACTCTCCTTTGCTGAGAGTTCGACGGGCATCTCCCCATCAGTAGAGTCGACCTGCGATGCCTGGGAGCGAAGCTCCTCGACTCGTGTCTTGAAATTATGAAATCAACAATAAATGAGTTAATAAATTTCTCAAAATAAAATTTTAGAAATTAAACAGATACTACATAAATCTAATATCTTACCGCAACCTCCCGTGATCGCGTGTCGACCCAGGAGCCGTCCCTCCTGGTGTGTGTCGCCCTGAATAGACGAAACTCACCAGGATCTCCGCCCTCCTGCTCAGTCTATAACAATAAAAAAAAATGATATTAATACAAATATATGTAAATAACTAAAATAGTAATTAAAATATTTATGTTTTCTTACCATACGCCGTCTGTGCTCCTGAATCGAAATGGAGCCCGAAGTATGACGGGAGAGACCCGTGCCAGGACCGCCCTTCTCAGCTCGGCGGTTCGCTGGCTGATGCGGACCTCCTGCGCCAGCCATCGGACTCCCAGGCCTGCTGCCACTCGTGCCAAATACCCTCTGGCATGTACGCAGGATGCTGACCCGATGACCTCCAATGATGAAGCATGTCGGAGTATCGGCGTCGCGTCAGAGCCTCCCATGCTGCCCTAATGGCATCATGGGTGGCAGGATCCCACGTAAACTTTTTCTGCATTAAAATAAACAGTTAGTTTCTGAATTTATTAACTTTAAAGAATTATATATCACTAATAAATTGTATTTAATAAGTTTACCTAAAACTCAGAAAAATAAAACTCCCTCGTGGCTGGCGATACGTGGCGCCAATCGTAGCCACTGGGATCTACGCCTCTGAAAAATGGCGCTGATGTGGCTGGAGACATGATGCTGCTCAATGAATCTGTTAAAAAAATGCAAGTTTATAAGTAAATGACTTAAAAACATAAATAAAATATTTTTAATTAGTATATACTTACATCCCCTGAGCATCAAGTCTAAGTACAGTGCGGCCGCCGATCGCGGAAGAACTCTCGGAGGTCTGTGCCGATCGGCTGGATGGTAATACTGGTGTAGAGATCGAAGGCTGCGCCTCTGCTGGAGATCCAAACTCTCCATCTCGATGCTCATGTGATCTGATCTCGCAGGATCCAAACTACGTCTCTACCACGGCTACGATCCTTGGGGTGCTAGCAAGGACCGATGCTATTTCAGTATTATTTGCGACGCATTGGTGCGTCGCTAAATTAAAAATAATTTTTCTAATTATCTATTTTATTGCGTCGCTAATGCATCGCTATTTATAAAATTTAATTTTATTTCAATTATTTGCGACGCAATTGGTGCGTCGCTAAATTAAAAATAATTTTTTAATTATCTATTTTATTGCGTCGCTAATGCATCGCTATTTAAAATATTTAATTCTGTTAAAAACATTGCGACAAATATTGCGTCGCAATATTTTTATTGATATTTATATTTCATAAAAAATTAATTTAAAAATATTACGACGCAATATTTGCATCGTAATATTAAAAATTTAATTTTTTTGATTTTTTGGTTAATTGAGTCGCTAATGAGTCGCTAATGCGTCGCAATATTTTGTTGTCACAAATGCGTCGCAAAGAGGTCAATTTAGCGACGCAATTATGTGTCGCTAAATTTGCATCGCTATTTTAGTATTTTCTTGTAGTGTGTAGGGAGTCTAATGTATGCTCAAGTTTGTACGCGTCCGGATATTGTGTACATTATTGGAGTGTTAGGCAGATATTTAAGCAACCAGGTATGGATCACTGAAAAGCAGCCAAAAGGGTTCTGAGATATTTGAAAAGAACAAAAGATTACATGCTCACATATAGGAGATCAGATCATTTTGAGATCATTGGGTATTCTGACTCGACTTTGCGGGATACCAAGATAGTAAAATATCCACTTCGGGTTATGTATATTTATTAAGTGGTGGGGCTATTTCTTGGAGAAGTGTAAAACAGACACTCATAGCTTCTTCTACCATGGAAGCAGAATTTATAGCATGTTATGAAGCATCCAATCATGGGATATGGCTAAAAGATTTTATCACTGAGCTATGCATATTGGAAGGAATTGAAAGACCGCTAAAGTTATTTTGTGACAACAAGTTAGTCGTATTGTATTCCAACAATAATAGGAGCTCGATCAAGTCAAAGCATATTGACATCAAGTTTCTGGTTGTAAAGGAAAGAGTATAGAATGGTCAGATTTCTATAGAGCATATAGGGATAAACTCCAAGATTGTAGATCCCCTTACAAAGGGTGTACCGCCCAAGGTCTTTGATGAGCATATTGCTCACATGGGCGTTAAAGAGCATGACGATGCTTAGATTCAGTGGGAGTTTATATTGCTTCTATTTTATGCTTTTTGTTTGGTTTGTACACACTTATGTGTTTGTATATTTTTTGATCAGAAATAAAGTATTTCATTCAGTTCAGTACACTCTGTACAATTATGTTTAAGTTTTGATCTCACTCAAGTTTAAGAAGAACCAGTTGAAAATAGGCATATTAAGATCACATTACATGTAATTTTTATGCTACACATCCACATCATGATCCATGTCATTTAGTTGTATCAACATATGACCATTGATGGGTCGAGTTATGATAGATATAACAAAGGCCGCTTTGATCCTATGTTAGTATGGTTGATGGACCGGATTGGTTATAGATACATTTCAGTAATGACAGTAAAATTGATCTCATTTAGTTATTTTTGCAACATAATTATAAGGTTACATATATAGTCCAGTGGGAGATTGTTGGATTTTTATATCAACATTGGGCTATATATGTGAAATAATTATGTGTTGCATACTATCAAATAAGGTTAAGCCCAATTAAAAGTGATAAGCTAAGGTTTCAGTGATTTGGGCTTTAATGTATCTAATAAGGTGTGGTCCTTTAATGTGTAGAGACCTAAGGGGTTTCTATTTTTATGTTGGGCTAAAATAAAAATACCAAAAGATAATAATGAAATTATCTATATATAGCGGTTATGGTCCCTGGATCACACATACGACCTTCTTCTCTGAATCCCATCATCAGAAAGAATAGCCTAGAGAAAATTCTAAAGGTCTCTCTGGGAGTATGTGTTGATCTGGAAGGCCAACTGCAGGATTCTGGAGAGCAATCAAGCAATATGGATTCAGGTATTTTTTCGTTTATCGATTATGGATTCTTGATGATTAAACATGAATGATTCTTGAGCTTCATGGTGATGGTCTTCACCATAGGTTCAGATCTAATGTACAACATCTAAGCCTTCCCTCTTTATCACTTAAACTTGATTTATCTATAAATTCATTGATTGGATTGCTTCCTTCTGAAGTTGGTTCATTGAAGAGTCTAGGAATTCTTGATATTTCTGGGAACATGTTATCTAGTAATATTCTCTGCACGCTTGGTGATTGTGAGATGTTGGAGCACTTATATATGAATAAAAACATATTCCAAGGGATAATTCCTCAGTCCTTAAGCAAAATGACGGGTCTTCAAGGATTAGATCTATCACATAACAACATTGCAGGGTCTAATCCAACATTTTTGGTGGACTTGATTCTATTGAAACATTGAAACTTATCTTTCAATAATTTGGAAGGTGAAGTGTCTGTGAAGGGGATCTTCAAAAATGCAACTCAGTTTTCCATCAAAGGAAATAATCGACTCTGTGGGGGTGTTCCAGAATTGCACCTACCCACATGCCAAGAGATATCATTAAGAAAGAGGAAGTGGCTTCTGCTACTAAAAATAGTAATTTAAATAGCCGTTGGTCTTTTGTATGGTCCTTCTACTCTCTTTTCTCATCCAACGAAAGAAAAAAAGGTCAAAGATGTATGCTCTCATTGCATCTCCATTGGAAGATAAATTTTTCAGAGTTTCTTACATAGAATTGTTTAAAGCAACATAAGGATTCTCTTCTACCAATCAGATTGGCAAAGGAGGGTATGGTACCATTTGTAGAGGCATTTTGGGTGCTCCACAAACATTTGTTGCTGTGAAGGTTTTCAACCTACAATATCAAGGAGTTTTGAAGAGCTTTTTAGCCGAATGTGAGGTAGTGAGAAGAACCCGACATCGTAATCTTGTCAAGGTTGTGACTTGCTGCTCAATGGTTGGTTGTAGAGGCAATGATTTCAAAGCTCTGATTTTTGAGTATATTCCTAATTAAAGTCTAGAGAAATTGTTACATTTAGAGTTAGATGGGCATCATCATTTGGAAGGTTTAAGCCTACTTCAAAGGATGAACATAGCAATTGATGTTGCTGATGCAATAGATTACTTTTATAATAAATGTCAGCCATCTATTGTTCATTGTGATCTAAAACCCATTAATGTGCTACTTGACAATGAGATGGTTGCTCATGTGACAGAATTCGGTCTAGCAAGGTTCATGTTTAAAACTACAGTAAACTTATTTACAAACAAGAGTAGCTATCAGATAAGAAGATCTATAGGATACATAGCTCCAGGTACATTCTATTTTCATTTATCTTCTTGGTTCATAGTTGTTCAATTTAAGACGTACGTGCAAACAATCTTTCTTCTATTTCTTATTTCTTATTTCTCTTTTGGAATTGAAAATAATGGTGGAATTAGTACTTCTTTCTTAATCATGTAAATGTATGGATTGCAGAATATGCTACAGGTGGTCAGGTGTCTACTTCTAATGATGTCTATAGCTATGGCATTCTTCTTTTAGAGATGCTTTACTGGAAAGAGACCTATTGATGATATGTTCCAAGATGGTTTAAGCCTTCAAAAATTTATCGAGATGACTTTTCCTAATAGAATCATGATGATTGTTGATCCATTAATGCCACTTTCAGAAGGTGATAGTAAAACTCAAGAATGATTAGTATCCAAGGTAAGAATTAATCTTTCTTGTTCTAATGAATTTGTAAGAGAAAGAATGAACATGAGTGATTTTGCCACCACTATGCGTGCAATTAGGAATGCCTACCTTGGGAATAGAGTTTATTAGAAGGCATAGTAAAGCTTAAGTTGGAAGTTAAATTCTTAGTATCTTAACTCTAATAAATGTCTAGCTATAATGTTTAGTAGTTCTAAACCTATTTCCTAATCTAATAAATGTTGTAACTGTGTAAGGTGACAAGTAGTTTGAGTGGACACCTAACATATCCAATCAATTCCATATTAATATTTAACACAATTAGATAAACTAATTAATTTTATAAAAATAATTTAAAAATGAATCCTTCTATGGTCAACCACCACACAATGTATCTAAGTGAATGAAACAAGTAATAGAGACTTGGATGAACTTTTCATTTAGCCAAATTAAGCTCACTCGTTTATGCAAACCTAAAATACTCAAGCTCAAATTATTTATGAGCCAAACCTTAAAAAGAGTTGAAGCTCAATTCCTAGTCAAACTGAGCTCAAATAAGTATGAAGCTACTCTGAGCCCAAGCATGAACACTGCAATACTCCTTCCAACCTACTTTTACTAGATTGATACTTGTTCTGTAATTAAATGAAGAAGCATTATTATAATTTTACATGAGATAGTTCCTTTCTTTTAATCTTGTATAAGATAATTAAGATCAATATCTTTTGATCCAAAAGTAGTATTTAAAGAAATATAGGTTCGCAGGCTAACATTTGGAGAGGCAAAATGAAGAATATTGCCAGTAAGATTAGTGTTTTTCTTCCAATAAAGGATTTAGTCTCCTTTTAATTGACTACAAGATGTTCTCTTATTTTTGACCACCTTGTGAAGTACTCCATCTTCTCCTTTGAGTGTATACCTAACATATCCAATCAATTCCATATTAATATTTAACACAATTAGATAAACTAATTATTTTTATAAAAATAATCTGAAAATGAATCCTTCTATAGTCAACCACCACACAATGCAACTAAGTGAATGAAACAAATAATAGAAACTTGAATGAGCTTTTCATTTAGCTAGCTTAAGCTCACTCGTTTATGCAAACCTAAAATACTTAAGCTTGGATTATTTATGAGCCAAACCTTAAAAAGAGGTTCAAGCTCATTTCCTAGTCAAACTGAGCTCAAATAAGTATGAAGCTAATCTTAGCCCAAGCATGAACATTGCAATACTCCTTCCAACCTGCTTTTACTAGATCTAATACTTATTTTGTAATTAAGTGAAGTAGCATTATAATCATTTCACATGAGATGGTTCCTTTCTTTTAATCTTGTATAAGATTAAAAGACCAATATCTTTTGATCCAAGAAATATGGGTTAGCAGGCTAACATTTGGAGAGGCAAAACGAAGAATATGTCAGAAAGATTAGTATTTGTCTTGCAATAAAGGATTTAGTCTCCTTTTAATTTTGACTACAAGATGTTCTCTTAGTTTTGACCACCTTGTAAAGCACTTCATCTTCTCCTTCCTTTCTATCTTTGACCCTTGCAAACTCTGGATGCTGCTTGCATCCCTCCCAATTTGGTATCACTCTACATGATGCAAACAAGAAGATAATCATAAATCTAAATATTAATGGAATTTTGTAAAATTAATCAAATTGGCTGCTCTCAATTGGCGCATCCAAGAATAAATCATAAAATAATTATCATTACTATTGTATTTCCTATAAGATTATAGTACTACACTAAATAGGAGAATTCATAGATGCAACAAAAGTTCCATGAAACTATATGTTCCATCATGCAAAAGCTTGCTTAGAAGTATACATTAGATGAGAAAGAGATGCATTAAGCGTTGAAGGTACCTAGGTCACTGCTTCAAACCGTTCCTTTGAAACCTAAGTTGCAGTTATATTTTCAAACATAGGCTTGGAGTGATTGGACATAATGCAATTGCGATAATCCTCACTGCCTACAATATAATTACAAAGTCCTGCGTATAAATTGTTGCCGCCGGGATCCGTCCTCCGACTCGGGCGCAGTCGATCTCCAGTGGGGCGGACCTGCACACAAGTCCTCGCGCGAGAGGCGTTGGGGGTGGCCCTCCGCGGAAGACCCTCCGACGCTCAAGTCAGTGGGAGGAAATCGATCAACCAGAAAGTGGGGAGGTGGATCTCTCTGGGAGGCCTCTTTGGGGGCGGCCAATCGGGAGCTCTAGAGGGCGAGAGCACCGACGAGCTGCCAGCGAGAGCAGGAGAGTGAGGAGTGAGGGTGTGAGCGCGCATGTGCGTACCTAAGGGAATCTGGGAGTGTCCCATTTATAGACTGTCACCTGGATCTTGAGCACCTTCTGGAAGGTTCAGAGGTTGTTAGGATACGGGAGTGGATCGAATCAGGCCGTTGTGGGGCTGTTGGGATCTGTATCTTGTTCGTTAGGGGATCGACGGCTGGGAGAGCTCCTTGATGGCTTGAGATCTGGTAGATGTGTAGGTCTCAGGTAGCCTTGATAGGTTCTAGACCACTTCTCAGCATGATTCCTTGCCTAGGGTGCCGTTACAGTAGGCTGAGGCTCTCCCGCGTCAGGTTCCGCGGAGGTGGGTATTGGATCGTGGGTCGTTCAGTGAAGCCGAGTCATGGAGGCTCGGGGGGAAACGAACTACAGAAGTTTGGGAGAGCTGAGCTATGGAAACCCGAGGAGGCTGAGCTACGGGAGCCCAGGAAGGCCGAGCTGCGGGAGCCCAGGAAGGCCGAGCTACAGAAGCCCGGGAAGGCCGAGCTACAGGAGCCCGGGAAGGCCGAGCTGCGGGAGCCCAGGAAGGCCGAGCTACAGAAGCCCGGGAAGGCCGAGCTGCGGGAGCCCAGGAAGGCCGAGCTATAGAAGCCCGGGAAGGCCGAGCTACGGAAGCCCAGGAAGGCCGAGCTACGGAAGCCCGGGAGGCCGAGCTACGGAAGCCCGGGGAGGCCAAGCTACGGAAGCCCGGGGAGCCGAGCTACGGA
Source organism: Calamus simplicifolius (assembly GCA_900491605.1). Classification (NCBI taxonomy): domain Eukaryota; kingdom Viridiplantae; phylum Streptophyta; class Magnoliopsida; order Arecales; family Arecaceae; genus Calamus; species Calamus simplicifolius. The sequence goes on along the minus strand of UESW01003030.1, from coordinate 6,978 downwards.
AGCCCGGGGAAAGCCGAGCTACGGAAGCCCGGGGAAAGCCAAGCTACGGAAGCCTGGGAGGGCCGAGCTACGGAGGGGGTTGGTCTTAACCTCCTCGCACAGATATTGAGGCAATGATGATTTTACCCCCAACACATGCCCTCCACTCCCTAGTTCGAAGCGTAGGTTCGGGCATAGGGAGTATAAGTCCAGGTGGCACGCTCCGGATGGGACAGTTTGGTTTAGACAGCTCTTGCAATGATGCCTTAATTAATGCGACAGGGTCATCGTGCCTTCGGGGTAAGGCTCCCCCACGAGTGACGGTTGGGAATACGCCACGTTGCGAATCCCGATCGATCCGGCATTTGTCGAGGCGGTTCTGGACGCCTCGGGCGGGATGCCCCGTCTTCTCAAGGAGGATTCCTTAGCGGGGAAGCAAGGCGATAGCCGCACTATATATATGCATGTTTGCAGCATCCTTTCGTTTTGTTTTTGAAGAGTTTCGTCTTTCGCCCTTTGCGACACCCATCGTTTTGCCTGGAGTTTTCTCAGTTAAGATGACGATGAGTCCCGACGATGGTTTCAGAGATCGTCGCTGAGGATTTGAGAAGGATTCATCAGTGGTATGGCCTGCCCTCAGATGTCATTCTGCGGGTGCCGGAGCCTGGAGATAGGGTCTCGCGAGATCTGGAGTCTGGGGTCTTCGTTTATGAAGACAGCTTGAAAGCAGGCTTTTGTTTCCCTCTCCATCCCTTGGTGAAGGAAATCATGACTCATTATAACATCTGCCGGCGATGGTGGCCCCGAACAGTTGGCGAAGCATCATCGGATTTATTTCAATGTGCCATCAAATTCAAATTGTCGCCACTCTTCCCCTTTTCCGCGCTTGCTACCATTTGATACCTGGGAGGAAATCAGAGTGGCCCTACATTGGACCCCGGAGGTCCTTCAATGTTATTGTGGATAAGCCGTCCTCTATTAAGGGATGGAAGAGCCGGTTTGTTATAGCAGAGGGGAACATTGGTTCCGACTTCCCTCGGAAATGGGGGAACTTTGTTAGGGATGCGGAAACAGATCCAATTTTGTCAGCGCAGGAGGAGAGGGATTTGGACGTCCTTCGCAATGGCCAAGTGTTTTCGGCCAACGACCTGTTATCGGAGGGAGCCCTTTTCGCAGCCGGCTCAGCTCCCAGGACCCGCGAGGTGAGTCCTCCCTTTTACCTTTTTTTTTGCTGTGTGTTTTCTCGATGAATGTGTTTGGATCCGATCGTATGTGTTTCATTCTTTCAGCCAAGAGGTCGGCTTTGTCGAGCCTTGCCAAGAGGAAGAGAGGAAAGGGCCTAGGGAGAGCAGCGGCGCAGATAGTGGTGGCCTGGGAAAAGGGCTCATACCTCCGCAAGAAGCCCGCCGAACGCCGGAGCGGTCACGACAGGAGCGCCGGGGGTGGAGGAGGATCTAGGGAGAATAGCTATGATCCCTTGCCCTCTCGTGTTGGAGATATCGGATAGTTCAGACGAGGCTCCGCTGGTTCGTCTGACTACGTCCCCTATGAAAGAGGAACCGGCGACGGATCTGCGGAAGCGGTCATTTCTGAGGGCCCTTCTGTCTCCGCGGGGCCACTACGGGCTCCAGCAGGAGAGGGAGAGGGGACAGCTACAGCCGAGGAGGTTCAGGAGAGCTCCTCTGGTCTTTCTGCAGGGGAGTCCGGTAGTAGTGAAGCCGGGTCGCTTGCGGTAGTCCAAGAAGCGGGCCAGATAGAGGCTTCGGCGGAGCCTGCAAGGGAGGCGCAAATGGTAGGCCAGACAGAGGCCTCGGGGAGCCTGTGGAGGAGGTGCAGATGGTGGTGACCGGGAAAGGTGCGTCGGAGGAAGGGGCGCAGCAAGGTGGGAGTCCCGCAATGGGGGCTCCCTCGAAAAAGATTTTGGGGAGGCTGGCGCTTGGGCTAGCCGAATTACCTGAAGAAGTCCAAGCTAGGGCCTTGATAGAAGAGGCTGGGAGGTTGGAGGCCTCTCAGCCGGAGGTTGCCCAGGTTGGTCCCTCAGGCGGGACGGTCAACCCAGTAGCTCGAGCGCTGGTGTTGAGGAGGCGTTTTCCGCCTTGATGAGGTCGGCCTTGTATCCGGGTGCAGATCCTTCGGCGGACAAGTTTGCAGACTTGGAGTTGGTTGATGCCATGTTCGGGCAGCAAGGCGTGGCTGAAAGTGTCCATCTCCTTCCTGATATCGACAATACGACTCTGATGAGGATGACTCGGGCCTATGCCTCGCGGGTGAGTTGCCATTCCTGGGTAGTGGATACATTCTGGCTGACTTAACTCTCATTCATTCACTTTTTATCCTGCAGAGTGTTTTGCTTTCTAGGGCGATATGCTGGCGTTTGAGTTTGGACGGGGGCCAGCATTCAGGCCAGGAGAGACAATGCCGAGCTCCAATCACGACTGAAGGTGTCTGAGAAGTTCGAAGAACTTATGGCTATGAGTGATAGAAGTTTGAAGGGGATAAGGGCGGCACACCAGGTCGCCCTGGCCGAGGTTTCCAAGCAAAAGCGTAGAGTGGAGGAGTTGAAGAACTCCTGGCGAAGAGCAAAAATGCGTGCTTGGAGCTGGCTAGAGTTGAGTCGAAACATTCCGCGGAGGTGGCGGCGATGCGGCGGGAGCATAGTGAAAGTTTGGGTCGGCTGGGAAGGGAAGCTGCCGACGAAAGAAAACTTGACCAGAATGCTTGGCAAAGTGGAGGAGAAGTTGAAGCGGCGCGATGGCGAAATTGCTCACTTGAGGGAGGGCGCTAAATGGCACCAAGGGACGATAGCTCAGGTGAGCAACGAGTTATCCCAAGCCCGGAAGGAGGTCGGAGCCAAACAGTTAAGGATCAATAATCTGCAGGAGAGAGTTGAGCTGATCGGGCTGACAGGACAAGAGCCAGGGGTGAGGTGAGGAGCTGACCAAGAGGTTGGCCAGACGAGAGGAGGAGGTACGATCTCATTTCCCCCCTTTTTAGCTTCTTCTACTGGTCTCTTGTGATGCCGACTGACTTTGGTTTTTTCAGATGGCGAAGTTAGAGTTGGAGCATCGGGCTCTCCAAGGTGAGCTCGTGTCCAACCGCAGTAAGAGCTCAGAACTCGAGACGCGGGCCGGCGAGTTCGAGGAGCAAAACATTATTTTGTGGGCTCAAGTTGCGGAGGCTGAGAAGCAGGCTGCTGAGGCTAAGATGCAGCTCGCCATACTCAAGGGGAAGCAGGACGCTATCGGCGTTGACGCCTTCCAACTTGGAATGGAAGAATGTAAAGATAAGATATCCAGTGAGCACCCAGAATGGGATCTTTCTTTTCTGGATATTGAAGCTCCCAATGGCGGTGAGTCCGAAGGAGAAGAGGAGGATGAATATGTTGACGTCTCCGATACCGATCCTGGTGCCGCCCGGGTCCCAGCGAAGCCGCAGCTTCTGAGGAACGATTGCAAACTGCCGCCGAAGGAGCAAAGGTATTGAAAAAGGCGAATCTAGTCACACTTCTGCGGATGTAACCGAAGGCTCTCCAAAACTGACGTGGTTCCCGGCCCTTAGGAGCCGCCCCTGTATTTTGCTTTTTGAAAGTCTGACCGATGTTTCTTAATGAATGAAACTTCTATTTTCATTTAAGTGTTTTTCCTTGTACGGCCTGTTGCCGCCCAGTCTTGCCTCAATCGTGAGCAACTTACGGCTCGTTGATGTTCTTTGGTCATTTTTGTTCCAGGATTGAGGGAATGCATTGGCTTGGCCCAAGGTGGGCTGATAGCCTTGACCGGCGAACCGACAGGCGATCTGGCCCAGTATGAGTCTTAATTGAAACTCGAGAAATGAAGCGGTCGGTTAAGACCGATTGGTTGGGCAAGTCGGCTTGGGCCGATAGACGGAATAGATTGGCTAGGGCCGACGAGCAAGATAGGTCGGCTAGGGCCAACAAGCAAAGTAGGTCGGCTAGGGCCGATGAGCAAAATAGGTCGGCTAGGGCCGACAAGCAAAGTAGGTCGGCTGGGGCCGACGAGCAAAGTAGGTCGACTGGGGCCGACGAGCAAAATAGGTCGGCTGGGGCCGACGAGCAAAATAGGTCGGCTGGGGCCGATAAGCAAAATAGGTCGGCTAGGGCCGACGAGCAAGATAGGTCGGCTGGGGCTGACAAGCAAAGTAGGTCGGCTAGGGCTGACGAGCAAAGTAGGTCGGCTGGGGCCGACGAGCAAAATAGGTCGGCTAGGGCCGACAAGCAAAAATGGGTCGGCTAGGGCCGACGTATAAAGGTGGTTGCTGAAGTATTTTTTGCTTCCCTTGGTCATTTTATTTTTCATTGAAAGAACAGTTTACGTAGCCTTCATGCTCATTTTGTTATTCTGCCAGCGCCCTGCTATTCTGTAGGCAAATCGGTTTTTATTTCACCGAAATTGATGATACGGCGCTGTGGGGAACATAAAGCTGCTCTGGAGCTTTCCGGAAGGTGCTCTTTTCCCATGCAGGTCGTTTCGACGTACGGCGCACGCAGTCGTTTACCATTGGAGGACATTATTTTCATAGGATGATCTCCTGAACCTGCCAGTTTTTGTAATGCTAGTGGATGATTCTGCATTTAATGATCGCGATTCAGGATTAAGAGGAAATCTCGCATGCGTCATGGTTCACACGGTGAGCTCGGCGCGCACTAGGGCGCTGCTTTCATCCTGGGAGGCCACGTGGGGGTGTGGCCCAGGTGTTCGAATCTCGGGGCTTATAGCCTTGGTGATTGCTCCTTCCATTTTTGGCCTATAAAAAAGGAAAGTGGGGTAGTGTTAAGTCATCCCCAAAAGTTTCTTTTCCACCAGAGCTTTCATCATGCTCGTTTCTCTGTTGTTGCGAGTGGGAGGACCGAGCTTTTCTTTTGCAAGCTTTTTGCCTCCGGATAGCTGGGGCGATGAAGGAGCTGCCGAAGGACGGCTCGCCCTTAGGGGATGAGTCCCGGAGATCATATGGAGAGCGCACATGGAGGGCGCAGAGATCACACGGAGAGCGCACATATACTCTTCCAGTGTGACCTTTGTGGTTCCCCTTCAGACGTATGGTAGGGGGTGCACGTGGGCTCCCCATGGCTCGCTTGAACTTCTCCTCCTCCCATGATTTGGATCCCTGGGCTCGTCTGCCTGGGGAATCTTTCACCACATGGGGAAGGGGTGAAAGCGTGCTGCCCGCCGACGCCTTGTCCTTGAGCCATGGCAAGGTAGGGCGGCGCACATTCGGTTTGGGAGAGCGTTTCGCCGCCAGGGTCCGCTGGCTTCCTACCTGCTCGCCGGGGGGTCCCTCAGTTGGGTGGTCTAGGATGGCCACCCAGATATCTCGGTTGGGTCACCAAGATATCATTATTGACTAAAGCTGGCCGCAACGATTGGTCCATGTCGCCCGGCTATTATCAGCTCGAGCTGACTGGATGCGGCTTATCTGGTTCGGCGATCGGATGCCGAGCACCACGGTTGCCCAGGTCTGCTTTGGAGCAGTTGCCCAAGTTTTGTATTTGTCTTTATTTTATGCATTTCAATGCTGTTGTAACGCCTTTCAGGCATTTGTAACCGGTTTTAACGGCAATAAAGAGAGTTCTATTCTGTTTCTCAATCTCTATTTCTTCTGTGCCAAGTTTATTGTTGTTGTTGGGCATGGGTGCCTCACTCGTTCTTAGGCGAAGATCCCGCGCTATCCGAACAAGTCGAGGTTCGCAAGCGGCGGTTTGGAGATCGTTTGGCGGAACACGTTCCTTACTTTGGTTCGAAGCTTGGTATTTCTGTCTCGTTCGAATATTCGCGGCTCGGCCTTATCGAGGTTCGGAGAATTCGTAACTTGACACAGCCGAGGCTCAGAGATTTCATAGCTCGGTCCAGCTGAGGTTCAGAGATTTCATAGCTCGGTCCAGCCAGTTTCGGAGAAATTTTTACTTGGCCCTGCCAAGGTTCGGACAACTTGTAGCTCGGCCCAGCCGAGGTTCGGAGAGGTTTTACTTGGCCCTGCCAAGGTTCGGAGAACTTGTAGCTCGGCCTAGCCGAGGTTCGGAGAAGTTTTTACTTGGCCCTACCAAGGTTTGGAGATTCAGAGCTCGGAGAAATGACTTAGCTGCCACCATGAGCCGTAGTGTAAGGTCTCTATTACGCTTGGTGAGGGGCGCCAGAGCAAAACGAGCGGTATGTTGTCACGCTTCTTTATTCATGACGTTATCCTTCCAGAGGGGACAAGTCACTGGCCGGACGCTAGATTTCTTCCCTCCGCACTTCCCGAAAAGAGCTTGGGGAAGTGCTGGGAGCATTTATTATGGGGGGCCGGCAGATCGGAAAATGTCCTGTTCAGGGGGTTTCCCGAGTAATCCGTACGTGTTTACCGATCTCACTCTCGGGATGGGGCGTGACCCTTTGGATTCCGCAGGCAATAAAGCGATGACACATGGCAAGTTCTCGTAGGTCGGTTGCTGCGGTGCGTCCGATCGAGATACCCGCTTGGCAAGTATAAATATGACCGAGGGGTGTGGTCTTAGTCATTCCTCGGTTCAGATCTTGAAATAGTATCAGACCATGGCTTCTCAAGGGCGATCCTCCGAAGAGTTGCATGCATCACTTGACGGACTGTTACACCTGCAGAGGGGGTGTACCACAATCACTGTTGACGGGTTGGGTCTAGCATCGACCCTTGCGAGCCAACAGCAGCTCGTAAGGGTCGTTGAAGAGTACGTGGATGTATCCACTAAGGAGGCGGAGGCCTTGCGCCGGGTTGCAGACCGGCAGAGGGAGGAGATTGCATCACTTCGCCAGTAGGTTGCCGACCTCACCGAGCGCCTGGAGGATCTGCTGGCCTCTGGGAGCGACTCCGAACCCTGATTGAGGGCCTCTGTTACTTTTGCTTTCTGTTTTTGTTTTTCTTGTCTCTTTCTGTACCCCTTTTTCCCGATCAATGAAAAAAGGCTTTGTTTGGGTAACCTTCTTTTTTAAGAGTTTTTAGCTTTAAACATGCCAATTGCGTAATAGT
>UESW01003029.1:17955-129579 GCA_900491605.1 Calamus simplicifolius | reverse complement strand
CTCCTTCGACGCAGAGCTTCTCCCTGAAACGCCAGTTCCTGGGATTTATGACAGTGCCGATCTGTTTCGCTATGCTCGGGGCAGAAGTTTTGATGATCCAGAACCAAGCTTGTCTGCAAGCAAACAGATGAATAAGTCTCGGATTGTACCGGAAAACAATATCTTGAAAAGTTTTTCAGTTGATAAAGAGAAGTCGGGTTCTGCTGCCAAGATCAAAGTCGTGGTGCGCAAAAGGCCGCTAAACAAAAAGGAGATAACAAAGAAAGAGGAAGACATCATCACAATCGAGCAAAATTTAAACTCTCTTACTGTTCGTGAGACTAAACTTAAGGTTGACTTAACAGAATATGTTGAGAAGCATGAATTTGTGTTTGATGCTGTGCTGGATGAGGATGTTTCGAATGATGAAGTATATCGTGAAACTGTGGAGCCAATTATCCCTGCTATCTTTCAGCGTACAAAGGCAACATGTTTTGCCTATGGGCAAACTGGTAGAAAGACATACACTATGCAACCCTTACCTCTTAAGGCATCTCAAGATATTCTGAGACTAATGCACCACACATACCAGAATCAAGGTTTTCAATTGTTTGTCAGTTTCTTTGAGATTTATGGAGGGAAGCTTTTTGATCTGCTAAATGACAGGAGGAAGCTTTGCATGAGAGAGGATGGCAAACAGCAAATCTGCATTGTTGGTTTGCAAGAGTTCAGAGTGTCAAACATTGGTGCGGTCAGGGAACTTATTGAGAAAGGAGATGCAACTAGGAGTACAGGCACAACTGGTGTGAATGAGGAATCCTCTCGCTCTCATGCCATACTTCAGCTTGTTATTAAGAGGTCAGCGGATGGTAGTGAATCAAGACCTGCTCGAGTAATTGGCAAGATATCCTTCATTGACCTTGCTGGCAGTGAGCGCGGTGCAGATACTACTGATAATGATAAGCAGACAAGAATAGAAGGTGCTGAGATCAACAAAAGTTTGCTTGCTTTGAAAGAGTGTATAAGAGCTCTTGACAATGACCAAAGTCATATTCCTTTTAGAGGGAGTAAATTGACTGAAGTGCTGAGGGATTCATTCATTGGAGACTCCCGCACTGTTATGATTTCATGCATCTCTCCAAATTCTGGTTCTTGTGAACACACTCTGAATACATTGAGATATGCTGATAGGGTGAAGAGCCTCTCAAAAGGAAACACCAGGAAGGAACTTCTGTCAGCAACCAATTTAAGAGAATCAACTGCTGCAACCTTGTCTTCTACTCTACCTGCTTTCTCCAGCCCTGAGGGTAATAACATTGACACCGTCAATGAAGTGCACAGATTTGATTGGTCCAGACAAATTGATAAAGAGACCTATCTGTCTTACAACATAGATCGTGCCCCCAGTATTAGAGAAGAGGGGAATGTTGCTTCTACGTATGCTAGCTACATCAGGGAGCAGACTAAGGGTTCCCCTGCTGCAGTGCAGTATGATTACTCTGCGGAGGTATATGAGCAAGGCAGACCATCTTGGAAGAAAGGAAAGGCAGATGCATACTCTGCTTCACCTTTGGAGGATAGGGTGAGGAAAGCTGATTCCCAAATGAAGCGGAAACATGTGCTTGATGTAGATGTGAATGGTTCGCATTCAGATGATGACTTGAATGCCCTTTTGAAGGAGGAGGAAGATCTAGTGATGGCGCATAGGAGACAAGTGGAGGACATGATAAACATTGTCAGGGAGGACATTCGTGTGGATGAGCACTTCAAGGAGATTTTGGCCAAAATTGAGGCGGGGGAGCGAACTGATTTCGTTCTCCATGATGGATATTTGTTTCGAGGTAACTGCTTATGTGTTCCTGATACGTCTCTTCGTGTGTTGATCATCCAGGAACTGCATAACCAGGGTCACTTCGGAAGGGATAAAACAGCCTGGTTGATTCGGCAGCGGTTTTATTGGCCTGGTCTTGACCGAGATGTCAAGGCTTTTGTGAAGAGGTGCAGGTTGTGTCAAGAGTCGAAGGGGACAGACACGAACCAAGGTATGTACACGCCTTTACCTATCCCAGAGGCACCATGGCGAGATGTTTCTATGGACTTTGTTGTAGGATTGCCACGGACAGCAAGGGGACTGGATTCGATTATGGTGATTGTGGATCGGTTCAGTAAGGTGGCGTGTTTCTTGCCATGCAAAACCACTTTTGATGCGTCAAAGGTTGCTGACTTATATTTTGCTTCAGTGGTTCGACATTTTGGTATACCGGCATCCATAGTGTCAGACAGGGACAGCAAGTTTATGGGACACTTCTGGCGAGAGCTGTGGAAGAAGTTGGGCACAAAGTTGAAATTCAGCAGTCCTTATCATCCTCAGACGGATGGACAGACTGAAGTTGTCAACCGTAGCTTGGGTAATCTGTTGCGGGCAAATGTGCATGAATTCAGGAGCTGGGATTTGTGTTTGCCGAAGATTGAGTTTGAGTTCAACTCTTCAGTGAACCGTTCTACAGGGTTTGCTCCGTTTCAGATACTGTTTGGGTTCTTGCCAAGAGGTCCTTTGGATGTTCTGCCAGTTGAGTCGCCAGAGAAGATGAGTCAGAAGGTTGAAGATAGAGTGTCTGACTTGCAGGAGATACATGCGACTGTTAGAGCCAAATTGGAGCAGACTTACGCCAAATACAAGGCGAAAGCTGATCAGCAGCGTCGGCAACAGTCCTTTGAAGTGGGCGATTTGGTATGGGTTTACTTACCGAGGGAGCGGTATCCACAGGGAGCTTTAACGAAGCTCAAGCCGAAGAAGATAGGTCCATGCCAGGTATTGGAGAAATTTGGTGACAATGCCTATCGGGTTGAGTTACCAGATGATGTCTTCATTTCGGATGTGTTCAACATTCGGCATCTGACCCCTTATGCAGGAGAGAATTCGAGCTTGAGGTCAAGCTTTTCAGAGGAAGGGGAGAGTGATGAGGACATCAGTTCGGACCAGAGTTTGGGTCAGTCGAACCAGTCCTTGGATGTTCCTGTACCAGCATCCCAGAGTCAGCAGGCCACGTCAGGGAAGACCACACCAGATAATCTACGAAGGTCCAAGAGGTTGCAGAACAAACGGGCTTAAAATTTTCTGTGTCGGATTGGGCCCAAACTTGGCTGGTCACATGGAAACGGGCTGCTGATTCAAAGTCATGCCTTTGGCCATGAGCTGCTGTGGATTTTGGCCATCCGGGCTCGTCTGATAGGAGTTTTGGGCCTGTTTTCGTTTTTAATGGCATAGTTGTAATTTTTCTGAACTTATGATGTTAGGGTTTTCTCTCTTATTTAAGTTGGTTTTGGGCGGCCGTCAGAGGCAGAGAAGAAAGACGCTGTTTTAGATTTCCTTTTTTTTTTTTTCTTGAATGGAGATGAATGTTTTCTTTTTTTTCTGATTCAAAACAATTGAATTGAAAATTCAATTGCTCTTCCTTTAAATTTCGGATTGTGAGTGATCAAATTCAAAATTTTTTTTTGTCAAGATTCGAACCAAACCTGGACGAATTCTTTTCTCGCAGATTAGATCGTTCTTGAGTTGCAGGCGTTTTGAATATCGCCCTGCATCAACTTGGTATCAGAGCCTTGATCCATTCCTTCCATTACCGCCTTGATCCATTCCTTCCATTACCGCCTTGATCCATTCCTTCCAAACCCAAATATCAACCCTAACCAAAATTTGATCCAATGGAGCAGAAGAACAATGATCAATCCCTGAGAGACGCCGTGAGAGATGCTATGCAAGACGCCATGCGAGACCAGCACCAGGTGATGCAACAGATGATGCAAACCATGCAGGCGATGATGGCGCGGCTGGAGGTGCAGAATCGTGCCCAACCCCTTCGCGTGGAGGAGCGTGATGAAATTGATGAAGGTAGGGAGAGGGGTTTCGAAAATCTGGAGGCACCACCAATTCAAAGAGGGCAACAGAGGCCTGATGTTGGGCTTCCAAGGCACATGCAGCGATCCGGCCACCACCAGCGGCGGTACTCGTCGGACCACTTCCTCCTTGAGTCTGCCGCCTCCGGAGGCGGCGGTGGTAGCAACAAGCGGCTCCAGTCCGCTGGCCTCCAGCACCTCCAGTCCTCCAGCTTCTCTTCATTACAGCAGGTGGAACACTCGAGGATGCTACCGAGTATGTACAGGGGCATGAGCGAGGAGTTCTTGTTCTCGATGGAGCCCTCGACGCCGCCCTTGAGCTATCGGTCTTCCAGCATGAGGAAGGACGGGGATGATGTGTCTCCTAGTCAGCTCAGTCCTGGGATCTTGGATGTCCACTCCTTCGACGCAGAGCTTCTCCCTGAAACGCCAGTTCCTGGGATTTATGACAGTGCCGATCTGTTTCGCTATGCTCGGGGCAGAAGTTTTGATGATCCAGAACCAAGCTTGTCTGCAAGCAAACAGATGAATAAGTCTCGGATTGTACCGGAAAACAATATCTTGAAAAGTTTTTCAGTTGATAAAGAGAAGTCGGGTTCTGCTGCCAAGATCAAAGTCGTGGTGCGCAAAAGGCCGCTAAACAAAAAGGAGATAACAAAGAAAGAGGAAGACATCATCACAATCGAGCAAAATTTAAACTCTCTTACTGTTCGTGAGACTAAACTTAAGGTTGACTTAACAGAATATGTTGAGAAGCATGAATTTGTGTTTGATGCTGTGCTGGATGAGGATGTTTCGAATGATGAAGTATATCGTGAAACTGTGGAGCCAATTATCCCTGCTATCTTTCAGCGTACAAAGGCAACATGTTTTGCCTATGGGCAAACTGGTAGCGGAAAGACATACACTATGCAACCCTTACCTCTTAAGGCATCTCAAGATATTCTGAGACTAATGCACCACACATACCAGAATCAAGGTTTTCAATTGTTTGTCAGTTTCTTTGAGATTTATGGAGGGAAGCTTTTTGATCTGCTAAATGACAGGAGGAAGCTTTGCATGAGAGAGGATGGCAAACAGCAAATCTGCATTGTTGGTTTGCAAGAGTTCAGAGTGTCAAACATTGGTGCGGTCAGGGAACTTATTGAGAAAGGAGATGCAACTAGGAGTACAGGCACAACTGGTGTGAATGAGGAATCCTCTCGCTCTCATGCCATACTTCAGCTTGTTATTAAGAGGTCAGCGGATGGTAGTGAATCAAGACCTGCTCGAGTAATTGGCAAGATATCCTTCATTGACCTTGCTGGCAGTGAGCGCGGTGCAGATACTACTGATAATGATAAGCAGACAAGAATAGAAGGTGCTGAGATCAACAAAAGTTTGCTTGCTTTGAAAGAGTGTATAAGAGCTCTTGACAATGACCAAAGTCATATTCCTTTTAGAGGGAGTAAATTGACTGAAGTGCTGAGGGATTCATTCATTGGAGACTCCCGCACTGTTATGATTTCATGCATCTCTCCAAATTCTGGTTCTTGTGAACACACTCTGAATACATTGAGATATGCTGATAGGGTGAAGAGCCTCTCAAAAGGAAACACCAGGAAGGAACTTCTGTCAGCAACCAATTTAAGAGAATCAACTGCTGCAACCTTGTCTTCTACTCTACCTGCTTTCTCCAGCCCTGAGGGTAATAACATTGACACCGTCAATGAAGTGCACAGATTTGATTGGTCCAGACAAATTGATAAAGAGACCTATCTGTCTTACAACATAGATCGTGCCCCCAGTATTAGAGAAGAGGGGAATGTTGCTTCTACGTATGCTAGCTACATCAGGGAGCAGACTAAGGGTTCCCCTGCTGCAGTGCAGTATGATTACTCTGCGGAGGTATATGAGCAAGGCAGACCATCTTGGAAGAAAGGAAAGGCAGATGCATACTCTGCTTCACCTTTGGAGGATAGGGTGAGGAAAGCTGATTCCCAAATGAAGCGGAAACATGTGCTTGATGTAGATGTGAATGGTTCGCATTCAGATGATGACTTGAATGCCCTTTTGAAGGAGGAGGAAGATCTAGTGATGGCGCATAGGAGACAAGTGGAGGACATGATAAACATTGTCAGGGAGGACATTCGTGTGGATGAGCACTTCAAGGAGATTTTGGCCAAAATTGAGGCGGGGGAGCGAACTGATTTCGTTCTCCATGATGGATATTTGTTTCGAGGTAACTGCTTATGTGTTCCTGATACGTCTCTTCGTGTGTTGATCATCCAGGAACTGCATAACCAGGGTCACTTTGGAAGGGATAAAACAGCCTGGTTGATTCGGCAGCGGTTTTATTGGCCTGGTCTTGACCGAGATGTCAAGGCTTTTGTGAAGAGGTGCAGGTTGTGTCAAGAGTCGAAGGGGACAGACACGAACCAAGGTATGTACACGCCTTTACCTATCCCAGAGGCACCATGGCGAGATGTTTCTATGGACTTTGTTGTAGGATTGCCACGGACAGCAAGGGGACTGGATTCGATTATGGTGATTGTGGATCGGTTCAGTAAGGTGGCGTGTTTCTTGCCATGCAAAACCACTTTTGATGCGTCAAAGGTTGCTGACTTATATTTTGCTTCAGTGGTTCGACATTTTGGTATACCGGCATCCATAGTGTCAGACAGGGACAGCAAGTTTATGGGACACTTCTGGCGAGAGCTGTGGAAGAAGTTGGGCACAAAGTTGAAATTCAGCAGTCCTTATCATCCTCAGACGGATGGACAGACTGAAGTTGTCAACCGTAGCTTGGGTAATCTGTTGCGGGCAAATGTGCATGAATTCAGGAGCTGGGATTTGTGTTTGCCGAAGATTGAGTTTGAGTTCAACTCTTCAGTGAACCGTTCTACAGGGTTTGCTCCGTTTCAGATACTGTTTGGGTTCTTGCCAAGAGGTCCTTTGGATGTTCTGCCAGTTGAGTCGCCAGAGAAGATGAGTCAGAAGGTTGAAGATAGAGTGTCTGACTTGCAGGAGATACATGCGACTGTTAGAGCCAAATTGGAGCAGACTTACGCCAAATACAAGGCGAAAGCTGATCAGCAGCGTCGGCAACAGTCCTTTGAAGTGGGCGATTTGGTATGGGTTTACTTACCGAGGGAGCGGTATCCAAAGGGAGCTTTAACGAAGCTCAAGCCGAAGAAGATAGGTCCATGCCAGGTATTGGAGAAATTTGGTGACAATGCCTATCGGGTTGAGTTACCAGATGATGTCTTTATTTCGGATGTGTTCAACATTCGGCATCTGACCCCTTATGCAGGAGAGAATCGAGCTTGAGGTCAAGCTTTTCAGAGGAAGGGGAGAGTGATGAGGACATCACTTCGGACCAGAGTTTGGGTCAGTCGAACCAGTCCTTGGATGTTCCTGTACCAGCATCCCAGAGTCAGCAGGCCACGTCAGGGAAGACTACACCAGATAATCTACGAAGGTCCAAGAGGTTGCAGAACAAACGGGCTTAAAATTTTCTGTGTCGGATTGGGCCCAAACTTGGCTGGTCACATGGAAACGGGCTGATGATTCAAAGTCATAGCCTTTGGCCATGAGCTGCTGTGGATTTTGGCCATCCGGGCTCGTTTGATAGGAGTTTTGGGCCTATTTTCGTTTTTAATGGCATAGTTGTAATTTTTCTGAACTTATGATGTTAGGGTTTTCTCTCTTATTTAAGTTGGTTTTGGGCGGCCGTCAGAGGGAGAGAAGAAAGACGCTGTTTTAGATTTCCTTTTTTTTTTTTCTTGAATGGAGAATGTTTTTTTTTTTTCTGATTCAAAACAATTGAATTGAAAATTCAATTGCTCTTCCTTTAAATTTGGATTGTGAGTGATCAAATTCAAAATTTTTTTTGTCAAGATTCGAACCAAACCTGGACGAATTCTTTTCTCGCAGATTAGATCGTTCTTGAGTTGCAGGCGCTTTGAATATCGCCCTGCATCACATATGCATCATTTCGTAGCTCTTCTAACTTATTTAATTAGAATTTTCTATTGACACCTGCATTTTTCATATCATAATTAAATTGCTTGATAGCCCAAAATGCACGGTGTTCTAATTCTACAGGTAAATGCAGGCTTTTCCAAATACGAGCCTGTAAGGAGACATTCCTATGGGAGTTTTAAATGCAGTACGATAAGCCCATAATGCATCATCCAAACGTTCTGACCAATCTTTCCTATCAGGTCTCACTTTTTCTCAAGGATATGTTTAATTTCTCTATTTGATATTTCAACTTGGCCACTAGTTTGGGGATGATAAGGTGTAGCTACCTTATGAGTAATTCCATATTTGTTCATTAATCCTTCAAAGTGTCTATTCGTGAAATGTGTACCCCCATCACTAATTATAGCCCTTGGGCATCCAAAACGACTAAGGATATTATGCTGAATAAACTTGATTACAACTTTATGGTCATTGGTTCGAGTTGCCATGGCTTCAATCCATTTTGACACATAATCAACTGCCACTAGAATGTATTCAAATCCAAAAGAGGAAGGAAATGGGCCCATAAAATCAATACCCCATACATCAAAAATTTCTACAACCAAGATAGGGTTTAGGGGCATCATGTCTTTTCGAGATATATTTCCTGTTTGTTGACATTGGAGACAATTACGGCTAAATTCATGTGCATCTTTAAAAAGAGTTGGCCAATAAAACCCACTTTGCAGTACCTTTGCTGCAGTTTTCTTTCCACTAAAATGTCCTCCACAGGCAAGAGAATGACAGAAGTTAAGTATACTTTTGAATTCACTTTCGGGAACACATCGCCTAATCACCTGATCTGAACAGTACTTAAATAATTCAGGGTCTTCCCAAAAGTAATATTTGATTTGTGAGAAAAATCTATCTTTTTCTTGTTTTGTCCAGTGGGAAGGTACTTTTCCTGTTGCCAAATAATTCACAATGTGGGCAAACCAGGGAAGACTGCTATGGAAATTGAGAATAATTGCTCATCAGGAACTTATCTCTGATTATTTCTTTATTGTATTCCACTGAGATCCTAGAGATATGATCTGCTACCATTTTCAGAACCTTCTTATCTAAGATTTCTAGATCAAATTCTTGTAGTAGAAGGATCCATCTAATTAGTCTGGGTTTTGTATCCTTTTTTGATATAAGATGCCTCAACGCTGCATGATCTGAATAAACTAAAACTTTAGACCCTAACAGATATGATCTAAACTTTCTAGGGCAAACACAACTGCTAGTAATTCTTTTTCAGTGGTAGTATAGTTCATTTGTGCATCTGAAAGAGTTTTGCTAGCATAATAAATTACATGGGGTTCTCGATTGAGTTTCTGTCCTAGAACTGCCCCTACAGCATAATCAGAAGCATCACACATGATTTCGAAAGGTATGGTCCAATCTGGGGGCTTGATAATGGGTGCAGTGGTCAAAGCAGTTCGAAGGATGTTATAGGCTGTTAGACAATCTTTATCAAAATTAAAAGAACTATCCTTGGTCAACAAATTACACAATGGTCGAGAAATTTTACTGAAATCTTTGATGAAGCGTCTATAAAAACCAGCATGACCAAGGAAAGATCGTACTTGTTTAACTGAGGTTGGGGGTGGTAGATTTGAGATCAATTCAACCTTGGCTTTATCAACCTCAATACCTCTCTCTGAAACAATGTGTCCAAGCACAATTCCCTCACGAACCATAAAATGGCTCTTCTCCCAACTTAGGACTAAATTCATTTCCATACATCGTTTCAGTACCTTAGTCAAGTTCTCGAGGCAGCTATCAAATGATGCACCAAAGACTGAAAAATCATCCATAAATACTTCCAAAAATTGACCAATCATATCAGAAAATATGGCCATCATACATCGTTGAAAAGTGGCTGGTGCATTACAAAGACCAAATGGCATACGTCTAAAGGCAAATGTTCCAAAGGGACAAGTGAAGGTGGTCTTTTCTTGATCTGCAGGAAATACTGGGACTTGATTGTATCCTGAATATCCATCTAAGAAACAAAAGAAACTTTGTCCCGCTAGCCGTTCTAGAATTTGATCGATAAAAGGCAAAGGAAAGTGGTCTTTCCTAGTCACGGCATTCAACTTTCGATAATCTATACACACTCTCCAACTAGTTGATGTGCGAGTAGGAATTGATTCGCCCTTTTCATTTTTAATCACGGTAATACCCGATTTTTTAGGTACTACTTGGATTGGACTGACCCATTGGCTATCTGAAATTGGATAAATGATACCAGCATCAAGCCATTTTACTACTTCTTTCTTAACAACATCCCTCATGTTTGGATTTAGCCTTCGTTGCATGTCTCTATGTGGTTTGGCTTCAATTTCACTATGAATGTGGTGCATGCAAACGGAAGGGTCAATTCCCTTAAGATCAGCTATTGTCCATCCAATTGCCTCTTTATGTTCTTTAAGTACATCTACCAATTTATCTTCTTGCTCAGAGGTTAGGGTAGATGCAATGATTACTGGAAGGGTATCATTGGGTCCAAGGAATGAATATTTTAAGTCATCTGGAAGAGGTTTCAATTCTAGTTGGGGTGGTTCTTCCAAGGATGGTATTAAAGGACTTGGTTTAGTTGGAAGTGGTTCATATTTTATAGTCCAAGGCGGGATGGTGTCGAACTTAGGTGGTTCTAATAACATGTTTATCTCTTTGGTATACTCATCAATATCAAAGTCATCTATTCCAAAATGTGTAAGACATGTTTGTAAAGGATCCGAATCAATCAAACTTTGGAATTTCTTATCTACTACTTCCTCTATCATGTTTACTTCATTTAAATCATACACAGGTGGTCCTTGGGAAGCATTAAAAATATTTAATCTCATCTTCTTGTTTCCAAAAGATACATCCATCACACCTGTTCTACAATTTATACATGCATTAGCAGTAGCTAGAAAAGGTCTTCCAAGGATGATGGGAATTTGGTTAGGATTACCGCTAGATTCCATATCCAACACAAGGAAGTCGACAGGAAAATAGAATTCATCCACCTTTACTAATACATCTTCCAATATTCCACGAGGTTCTTTGACTGATCTATCTGCCAATTGTAGTGTTATGTCGTGGGTTTCAACTCTCCAAATCCAAATAACTCATATACTGAACTTGGAGAAGGTTTACACTCGCACCCAAATCTAATAATGCTTTCTTGATTGTGAAGTTTCCTATGACACATGATATAATCGGGGTACCAGGATCTTTTAGTTTGGGTGGGGTTATTTGCTGAACAACTGAGCTGACTTGCTCAGTCAAATGGATCTTTTTTGGTATTTGTGTCTTGGCTTTCCGTTTTTGTGTGCATAGATCCTTCAAAAATTTGGCATAAGCTGGAACTTGCTTGATAGCATCGAGAAGAGGTAAGTTTATTTGGACTTGCTTAAATAACTCAAGCATCTCATTCATTTTTATATTCTTCTTATCTGAAGGCAAAGGAGATTCTAAAGCACTAGGGAATGGGGCTTTAGGTATGATTGCTTGATCATTGAATTCCTTTTCTTTTTCATTTCTTCTCTTTTCTGGTTTAGCCACTTCTAATTTCTGGGTTGGTTCAGGTGGGTTCAATTTTTCCACTTCTGAGAGTCATGACTGATTTAGCATGTTCTGGGAATTTGTCAGGACTATTGGAACCTTCAGCCATGAATTGTCCTTTCGGGTTATCGATAGGCTGACTAGGTAACTTACCCTCCTCCCTTCTACTGAATGCTGTGGCTAATTGACCTATCTGAGTTTCTAGTTTTGCAATAGATTGTGTGTGGGAGTGAAGGATTTGAGTATTCATTTCTAGCCCTTTCAATGCTTGTAACACTTTGTCTTCAAAAGTAGGCTGATTATTCGGTGGAGGTTGTGGGATGTTTGGATATTGTGAATATGGCATGCTTCTAAAATTGGTTTCTTGATAATTAGGTCTGATCGATGAATTGATTATAGGTTGAGGTTTCCAAGAAAAATTTGGGTGATTTCGCCAGCCAGGATTGTAAGTATTTGCAATGGATCATTTCCTGTTCTAGGAGCTAATCGGGTTTGGGCTTGGTGGGCTTGCTCTTGAACAAGTTCAGGAAATTGGTATGCAGCTGGACATTCACCTATAGAATGGGTTGGACTCGAACAAATTATGCAGACCTCATGTAATTGAGTAGATGGGGAAGAGATGTTTCCAACTTGTAGAATCCGGTCAAGTTTATGGGATAATTCATCTACCTTAGTATAGATATCTGTAGAATGACCTATTTCATATATTCCACCTCTTTTAGGTTCTACGGGAGGGTCTCGACGAGCAACTGACATGTGATGTAATGAATTCTCACTCAATGTCTCAAAGAGTTGCCAAGCTTCATGTTCATTTTTTAACATAAATGTCCCACCACATGAAGCATCAACCATTTGCCGATGCTTTTCTGACAATCCATCATAAAAGAATGAACCAGTTGCCATTTGGGTATAGCATGATGTGGACATTTTCTAATCAGTTCTTTGAATCTCTCCATGTCTCATGGAACATTTCTCCATCTATCTGGGAAAAACTTGTTATGGCTTTTCTAATTTGATTCGTTTTTCCTATAGGAAAATATTTCTTAAGAAACTCTCTCTGAAGATGATCCCAAGTTGAAATTATAACAGTGTCTAATGAATTTAACCAATACTTGGCTTTATCTTTTAGGGAAAAAGGGAATAACTTAAGCCTAAGTGCATCATCAGAGAAATTTTGAATCTTGACAGTTGAGCAAATTTTCAAGAATTCATCTAAGTGTTTGTAGGGATCCTCATTTGTAAGTCCATAGAAAGATGGTAACATTTTGATTACACTTGACTTAATTTCATATTGGACAGCCTCTACTGGAGGCACTTGAATGCAAGGAGAGTAGGTATACCTTGAAGGAGTGAAATACTCTTTTAACTGTCGTGGTTGATTATTTTCGTTATTAGGATCCATAATTCTGAGTCTGTTTGCTCTAATAGTTCTTTCTATCTCAGGATCTAAGGGTATAAGGTTGGGTTACAATGATCGGCGACAAGCATACACCTTAACAATGACTCTAAAGCAAATAATAATTCATTTTTTTAATATTTTTTATTTTATTTATTTTATTATTATAATAGAAGAAAAGAGGGAGATTCTAAAGAAAATACCCTAAAAGATTCCTAGAGCTAAGAGCAATGAATAATTTAATTAGGTTTTAATAATACTTAGCAATCAAGTTAACAAAGATTATACTCTCTACTTTAGGTTTATCCTAGATCTAGATAGCTCCTAACTTCCAAGACCGCCTTGGAGCCCTAAGTTAAAAATTAGCTGATTAACTAGCCAGTTGAGGATAAGGTCATTGGGGGTCCCCCCGTTGCCTACAAGGTAAGCGAACGGAACAATTAAGTAACCACTTTCCTTTCCTTTTCTAGACACCAGTTAAGCAGTCAATCTCGACCCGGTCCAACTCTTTTGGGTGCCTTGTCCTATTGAGCTCGAGTTCCTTAGGGGCTGACGTCTAGTTAATTTTAGAGTTAAAGGTTTGTGTTAATGCAAAATGAAGGATGTGGTTTGTGGGCTAAGAAGGGTGATAGAATCCCCACCTTATCTTGATTAGGGGTTTGTGCCCTTAAAGCTATGCAACAAGCAGATGTCCCGCTCTTGAAATTATCAAACAAAATTAATCTAATTATTTCTTTTTTTAAAAGATTTTTGTGATTAGGTTTCTAATTTCCTAATAAATTATGAGATGTCAATGGAAGTTTTTTAAAGTTTTGCAGAAAATAAATTTACCTACGTCAATCTAAGCATAGAAATAAAATAATTATTTTGTTTATATTATATATATATATATATATATATTGTTTCCTTAAATTAATTATGTTTTATGGAAGGTGTCTTAGGGTTTTCTTTCAGGTTCTATTTAAGGTAAGTTAATTAAAAGAAAAATTTGATTAGGTTAAAAGTGGATTTATGACAAAAAGGAAAGTAATAATAATTTTTTTAAATGTTAAAAAGATAATATAAAATTCTAACAATTAAGGAAATAAAATAAAGAGATAATAACTATTCAAAAATTAAAAATACGAATAAAATTAAGAGAAAATTAATCTAATTTTTTTTTTTATTTTAGTTTTTATTTTTTTAATTTTTTTATTTTTTATTTTTTTCAAAGTAACACACTTATATCCCGGCAACGATGCCAAAATCTGATGCATGTCGTAGCGCAACGATTAAAACACCTTAATTTCACTAATAGAATAGTGAGAGTAAGGGATCGATTCCAGAGGGACTTTAGCGATTATCTTGAAATAAATTTATAAATTTAACTAAATAGATAATTAATAGTGCAAAATAATTAAGATATGGTCTATCTTATAAGAGCACAACCTGTACTCGTAGATCACGGCCCGTCCCTTTTAAGTATAGATCAGTCTAAATTATTTTTCCTTAAATATAATTTAATAATAATTAAATATGAATAGAAACTTTATTTTATTAAATTAAAAAGTTATGACAAGAAGGCAACAAGAAAGCAATAAATTCTACCTAAACCAAACCAAAGACGGACTGAAAGGTTTGGAGACAGGCTGAACCGGGCACGCCTTTCTTCCTTCATAGACGCCAAGGAATGGAAACAGAGCTTCCATGAATTCTAGAAGCACGGACAGGACCTCCAGGCAGACGTCTCCTAGGCACATAACCTCTACAATTGCTCAATCGTTCCTGGAACATCCGCCTCCAAGAAGAATCTCCATGCCACGGACGGCTCCTGGCACCTAGGAACAGCCGATTGCTCCTGAGAACAGAGCAGTCTTCCACAGACACAGATCAGCCGGACGGATGCCTCACAAATCCACGGATGGCTCTTGAGGACTTCAAATTGCTCTCCCTCCCTCCTCCATTCTTCCCTCCTTGCCGCTATTTGTAGAATTCCAGACGCGGCCCAGACGCGGAGAATATCTGTTTCCATATCAGAGATGTCTTGTTTCCATATAGAACGATGCATGATGCAGAGAATTCCCGAAGAAATTGCGAATAAAATCAAAATTCCTTCCATATGAATTTAATTCTTCCAATTTGACAATTTCTAATCTAATTTATTTCTTAATTGATGGAGAAAAAGATTGATTTGGAAAAGGAGATGAAATAAAAAACGAAATTTCTGCTGAGAAGACGATGAAGTCGGCAATGGGTTTGCCGACTTTGCTTTAAAATACGTGCTAAAACCTTATAAAATTAATTCCAAGCTCGTTTTAAGTCCGATTCGAGTGCCGTTTGCATCGTTAAATTCCTAAAATTAAGCTCTTTAAATTGATAAGGTCTTACCTAAAATATTATATAAAATATTAAAATATTAAATAATAATAGGTACATTAAATTATTAATTAATAGGTTTAGTGATCATTATTTATGCGTTTATCATGGACCTTGGATTCAACCTGTTCTCATCATTACACTCCCAATCGGTCGTGGTTCAGTACTTACACAGAGGTTGATGAGGGTGTGTGACTCTTGGAGATGATCACCCTTGCAAGGTGGCAGGGATTGGCACAGTGAGGGTGAGGATGTTTGATGGCATGGTGCACACTCTTACCAGCATGAAGTATATTTTAGAACTCAAGAAAAATCTGGTGTCACTGGGGTACCTAGAGCAAACTGGATACAGCTTGAGCAGTCATGCCAGGGGTGGAGTTCTGAACATATCCAATGGAGCTATGGTGGTGATGAGAGGGAGAAGGCTGAAGAACAACCTATACAGATTGGAGGGCTCTGTGATGATAGAAAAATTGAGGCAGCAGTTGTGGAACAGGATCCTCGGGATGTGTATAGGATGTGGCATTACCGCTAGGCCACATGGGAGACAGGAGGATGAAAGAACTGAGCAAGAGAGGACTACTTCCGGACCTGAGTGGTGGAGTCATGGAGATCTATGAGCCATGTCAGATGGGGAAGCAGAGGAGTGTGCAGTTCTTGGTCAGCACAGCTAGGAGTGCAGAACCCCTGGAGTTAGTACACATTGATGTTTGGGGACCCCCGGTTTTTGCAAGGAATGGGGCCAGATACTTTTTTACCATAATAGATGATTTCTTAGGAAAGCAGTGGATCTACTTCATGAAGGAGAAATTAGAGGTCTTCACCAAGTTCAGAATCTGAAGGCTGGGTGGAGAGGGAGCAGGGTAGGAGTGTGAAGTGTCTGAGGTCAAACAGTGGCGGGGAATACACCAGCAGGGAGTTCTAAAGATTTTATGAGGAGTGGGGCATCAAAAGGCACTTCTCGGTGATGGAAACTTCTCAACAGGAAGGAGTGGCTAAGAGAATGAACAGAACACTGTTAAAAAAAAAGTGCTTGAGGCTGCAGGCAGGGCTTCAAAGATGTTCTGGGTTGACGCAGTAGGTGCAGCTAGCTACTTGGTCAATCGGTCACCGCACACCAGGTTGAATGGAGGCATTACAGAGGAGAAATGGTCTGGAGGGAAGATAAGCCTGAACCATCTGAGGGTGTTTGGTGTTGGGAATTGTATCCTAAAGCCAATCATTTGATGATTGAGCTAATGTAAATAGCATATAAATTGATATATTAATAAAAGTTATTTGGCAGTTTATTCGTTACAAGAACATCTTCTTAATACTCCTGATAGTAATGAAGCCCTTAGGATCTTCTTTTACGATAAAGAGGATTTATTTTTGAAGGTCCTCAAAAGAGTTCGCGACCAAATGATATACTATGACAGGGTTATAGTACTATCAATTATAGGATGTTGTATATCATATTTGTTGATTGTCCTCTTAACCAAGGAGTGTAGAGACACTGGTATGACATATAGGTGAAAGTGTAGGAGTATATTTCACCGAACGTGACTCATTTTTGGATACTCTGCTCAAGAGTTAATCCGAGAAGATATGGGTATAAGTATCCTTTAGACCTAAAGATCACAATTGGTGACTTGCAAGCAACTCATTGTACTTAGGTGCCGGACCACCTGAATTTTTAATCCAGCTACGAAAGGTTACTGGGTGCAGTCAAGTACTTGTGGTAGTCAGTTGTGGATCAAGATGGAATTTGACCTATCCCGTTAAAAGAAGAAATGCTTGTGTTTCAATTTAGCAAGACCTTGGCCAAGGCACTTCATATGAAGTCACATGATCACTAAAGTTGAAATCACTTTATGGATTTGTTGTTTAGAGTTGACAGGCTCTTAAGCCATCCTTAGCATTTGTGGTCAAAAGGACGAATTATACGGTAACTATTTCTTAGGGTTCTTCGAGTTTGCTCGGCAACTCTTCGACCTATCCGGACGTCGGGTTCTATTGCTAGATGGGCACATCGATTAGTATAGAAAGTTTTCCTATGCTACCGGCTTAGGTTCGAACCTAGAGAGTCACACGCATAGAAGTTTCCTAGGATGATATATTTGCTGATCAACGATTGAGAATCGTATATGATTTAATTAATCAATTTGATTGATTGAATTATCTCAATTGGGTTAAGTACAAGTGAATAAGATTCAATTAGATTTAAGTCTATTAGAAGGACTAATCAATTTCAAATATTGATTTGAAATTAGACTTGATTTGGATTTAAATAGATTCAGGACTAGCCAAATTTGATTTCGGCTAGGACCATGATCTATGTAGGTTCAGTCCAATAAATTCAAATCAGCTTAAACCAAAACCCAAACCCAAACCTCATGTGTGAAAAAGTTTTCTCGCATGAAGATATGAGAGATTAAATTCTCATGTAGAATTTAATGCATAACCTTAATCTTCTCCAAATGGTTTTCGTTTGAATTCTAAGTGTTAGAATTCATATGGAATAAATGTACCTCTTTGAATCAACCAGATGATAGAATTCTAAGTGTTAGAATTCACATCTCTTTCATTTTTACCGAACGTCGGAATTAACAAAATGTTGGAATTCTAAGTATTAGAATTCATAGGTTTTCACCGAACGTTGGAATTAACCAAACGTTGCGTCTCTTTGGTTTTCACCGATAGAACGTCTCTTTGGTTTTCATAGAACTGCAGAATTCTATGTGTTAGAATTCAATGGGCTAACGGCTAAATTGAGACTATAAATTAGAGGACATTCCTCACCAGATTACAACAACGAAATATTATGGATTGAATTTCTAAAGAGTTAGAATAGAAAATCCTGGTGTGATTCTGGTGTCAACAAAAGTTTGGTGGATCTTGGAAGAAGATTCAAGTGAGAGGATTCAAGATCAGCAAAATTATTTTTCCACAAGCTAGCACTCCTGAAATCCAATCATTCGGGGACTTCGCATGGACGATACTAGAGGCCGGACGATTGAACGGCTGCAGAGCACAAAAGGATTTACCAATTGCCTTTAAGGTAAGTGATACGATCCCTAGATCTTAAGGCATGCTTCAAGACAAGAAGTATGACTTCTTACCTTGAAGATCAAGATATGATCTTGATAATTTTATTTATATGCATATTTTAGATCAAACGATCCTATATATAAGGCAAAGATATGGTCTTGATGCATGTTAGATAGATTAATATTTAATCTTTAAAATTTTGCATTGATAATTATTATCAATTATTAAATATGCATGCCTCGGAATTTATTTCTCCCTACATTTGGATGCATATATGTGCATGTTGGTGCTGGAGAGCGGAGTAAGTTGGATGCCAGGTCTAAGAAGATGGTGTTCCTGGGCTACCCGCATGGAATCAAGGGGTATTGGTTATGGGATCCCTTGGAGAAGAAGGTTTTCATCAGCAGAGATGTGACCTTCGATGAGAGCTCGATCCTTCATAGCAGAGATGGTACAGATGTACAATAGGGACTACAGGAGGTGGAATACGATAACACTAGTCAGATGACTTCCTACACAGTCGTGCCATTTGCTAGTGGACCAGGAGGATTTGAGATTCAGGTAGAGAAGATTGACAGAGGGGTCAAAAGCCAGGAAGTTCAGTAGGATGCAGCTGAGCAGAGGACTCAGGAGGATGTAGCTGGGCAGGGGACTGATACTGGGATCGCATTACATAGGCCCAGGAGAAACGTGCGACCACCAGTTCGATACGGCTTCGAGGATTCGGTGTCATATGCCCTGATGACATCGAATGGAGACCCTTATACTTATGAGGAGGTTGTGGAGAGCCAGAACAGCAAGGATAGAGATAGGTGGGTTCAGGTTATGGCAAGAGATGCAGGCTATGGCAGAGAAGTTGCAGTCTCTTCATAAGATTGGCACGTGGCAGGTGGTCCAACTGCCACAAGGAAAGAAACCCATTGATTGCAAATGGGTTTATCAGCGCAAGAAAGGGCCTTCAAAGCAAGGAGGTATTAGGTACAAGGCAGGACTAGTGGCCAGATGATACTTTTCGGAAGGAAGGCTTCGACTACAGAGAGCAGGTGGAAGAAGGTGGAGTGGAGCTGGTGAAGGTACATACTAAGGAGAACCCAGCAATACATTGACCAAGGTTTTTTCATGAGATAGCTTTCATAGGGATTGCAGCTGATGGACACGGTGGACGTGCTGAGGCCCTGAAAGCACCAAGGTGGAGATTGTTGGGCCTGATATGGTGCTATTAAGGCCCAGGGGGCTAACTTGTATTGGCTGGGTTTGAGTCCAATGGTTGAGATTAAATCAAGTCACGGGTGTACACGGGCTTGGGGATTAGTTTAACTCATTGGGTTAGTCCATGGGAGTTTTTGTTGAGTCTGGGCCTGGCCCACCTCGTGGATGTATTTAAACTCTAGTCGCTTGGGTTTGGATGGAATAGAGAACATATTCTTTTCTCCCAATTCCATCTCTCATCACAGGGCGGCAGCCCTATCTTTTCTCCGCGTTTTTTCTTCTCCCCTCGTGCCATCGTGGAAGACATCATAGGAAGACGGCAGGAGGGGGGGTGTTCCAGCTGCTCGTAGGAAGCTTAGGTGCTCGCGTGAGACGAAGCCTAGGGGCTTCGTGGAATCCTAGGAAGGCGTATGTGAGTCACAAACAGATGGCTTCATGGCTTTGGGGAATTTCTGCTCCCAGAAAGATTTTGTGGCTTGGGGAACTTCCGCTCCCAGGAAGTACATTGCGTGAAGACAAGAAGAAATCAATGCACGTTACATGCGCGTTGGATTTCTGCGTGAAGCCAAGAAGCCACGGAAGGAAAGAAGGATGGGTCCTCCCAGGAAGCAATCCAAAGACTCATGTGAGTCAACATGGTCAATGGGAGAGTTAATTCTTCTTTGGGAATTAATTCTGAACGGAAGCTAAGATAGTGTTTGATAGGAAAAATATTATCCATGGATAAGTGTACGGGATAGAGTTTGTCCCCTAGCTATCCCTAGGGATATCCCTTGGCTATCCCATTGATCATATCAAATGCAAAAAGGTAAATCCATAGAATAACCTTTTTTTACTCTTATTTGGAGGGATAACCAGCTATTCCTGCATTTTCTAAGGAATAAATTGAAGGGATATCACATGGTTAACCATGGTTAATCATGGATTATCCCTTTGG
Source organism: Calamus simplicifolius (assembly GCA_900491605.1). Taxonomy (NCBI): domain Eukaryota; kingdom Viridiplantae; phylum Streptophyta; class Magnoliopsida; order Arecales; family Arecaceae; genus Calamus; species Calamus simplicifolius. Next base: position 109,228 of record UESW01003029.1, on the reverse strand, counting down.
TTAACTTTGTTCCTAGCTATCCCTTATAGTTATGGCTTTTGGGAATAAGAGGGATATTAAGGGGATATCCCTCTTATCCCCTATTTCAAACACTACCTAAGGAATTAATTCCAGCCATCTTTCTTTGGGAATTAATTTCAAAAGTGGAAGCGGTAAAGGAGGAATTAATTCCATATGGCTATTATTTTGAATCTTGGATCAAGAGACTATACACCTAATTGTTGACAACAAAGGGTGAAAGCCTTAGGGTATTTCTCTAGCGAAGTTAATCTGACTGCCATTCATTAGGACTAAACCACAAGCCCCTCCGAGGCATGGAGACAGTTCGATCCTACGAGGTATGGAGCTAGCTCGGCAAGGTATGGACAATGTTTTGAAAACCGGACCAGACAATGAACCGGCTTAATATTTGGGTCGCGGGTCAATGGTTGGACTGGATGAACCGGTTTGGTCAGATCGGATAATATTATAATTAAATTTTAATTTAATAATATAAAATAATAAAATATAAATATAATTTAAATAAAAAATTAAAAAAATCTAAAAACCGTGTTGAAACGGTTGAAACCCGGCCGATTCAATGGGTTTTTTTGGTTTTTACCGGGTCATATAAAAGTCAACTTTAATAATAAAACCGGACCAGACTGATGACCGGTTCGATTGGACCGGTCGATCCGGTTTTCAAAACATTGGGTATGGAGCTAGCCCGGTCCTGCCGAGATATAGAGACACTTGATCCTGCTGAGGTATGAAGATAGCTCGGTCATATCGAGGCACAGTGGTAGCTCAGTCCTGCCGATGTATGGAGATAGTTTGGTCCTGTCGAGGTATGGAGATAGCTCGGTCCTACTGAGGTATGGAGATAGCTCGGTCCTGCCGAGGCACAGTGGTAGCTCGGTCCTGCTGAGGCATGGCAGTTTGTCTTTATCCGAACGTGGCAATTGATGAGTCAGAGTCAGAAACTGAAAATGATTCTAGCCTTTTCGCCGTATGCACGGATATTAATGCAATGACGATTTTACCCCATATCAGGTGGCTATGTATGACCACTATGAGGAAATAAAAATAGGACAGTTATTATCTGATTCCAATGTTATTTTGGAAATTTTTAAATTGGAACAAAAACTGGACAGTTATTCCCTTATTCCAATGTTATTCTCTTTGACTATTCTTCTGTTTGGGGACTTTTGTGCATCTCTGTCAAGCATTGACGGAAAGCAAGGAGGGAGGCTGACCTTTCAATTTCAGAGCAAACATGGCTATCGGGCAAGATGGAAGAATGTGGTTGGTGGATTCTAAATTTGAATTGCAGTCATTGTGAGGTCCAATTTTTATCTCAGAAGCAAATGTGAGAATCTATTTGAACATTGTTTAGGATCAGATTGGCAGCTGAGCAAGTGTTTCATTGTTGCCATGGAAGCACCAATTCCATCTAATGAAGCTGATGCAAGAACTGGTAGACTTTGACGAGTCTGATATTGGGGACCTAAAGCAGTTTCATGATTTCCTTTTCGTTATCCAGATTTAGCAACAATTTCCAGTACTTAGTCAGATTAATTGCCTTATGCTGTTGGTTTCCAACTCTTGTCCATGTCTTGCACTGCGTTACACTGACTGGTGGCATCCATGTTTTTTCAAGGAGGTGGCTGCCAGATTGCTTCAGAAAACTTATGCTGGTGGTACGGCAATGAGAAAGTTATTATGCCAATAAGACCAGAATGAATTAGGAATAGTGTAGCTGAGCAGTTACCATTTTTCTGATAGGACTTACGATTATATTAGCAGACTTTAGAGTAGTTTGCTGGCAGATTTAGTATAAATTTAGTATTGCAAGGTGTAATAGTAGATTTGACAAGAAGAACAAAGAGTTAATTAGCAAACAGATTACAGCAAGTTCTCAAGAGGAAAAGAAATAAAAAACTAAAGTAATATACATCAATCAACTTAGAAGCAATACACTTGAAATTACAGAACAATCAAGCCAAAGCAAGATGCTAAGGCTATTAATGAAATAAGATAAGCATGAAGTTTGCACAACGATTTAAATCTTAGTGGATGTAGAGCAGAGAAAATGATGAACCAACCAACGAAGGCAGTTCCATCCTTCTCTTTGGCCCAACGATGAATCCGAATCTACTCTCGCTATCCTCTACCTCTTCTACCTGCATTGAAGTTGATAAATAATGAGTGATTTTGAGCTAGTCTTCATCCCTCCCTCCGCTTAGTCCCCCTTGATTCCTCCTCTCCGGTGGGGAACAACCGTGAACCAACGATTAATGGATCATTGTGCCATGCTGCATCGCATCAGGTAAGCATTTAGTTTATATGACTGTAAAAAGAATGTGCACGGTGAGTGATTCAGAAGTGGAAGACGAGATTTTTAAAGCGTAAACAGAGAAATGTAATAAATTTTTAAGCTGATGGACCTTAAAAAAAAGCGTCAGTATGGACAAATCATAGCATTCTTTCAAGAAGGGACAACTAAAATAATAATAAAAACCATAGTGGAAGTAAAAATTGAAAATACCTTCTAGTTCTCCACTTCACCACCTGGTGATGCATGGATGCGAGGAATTTAAACTTTTAACATCTCTGTTTTGATGTTCCTATATCATGTTCTTAACATCATTATGTAAAAAAAAAGTCTAGCGCATCTTTTGAACTATGATTTAAACTTTAAAAGAACAAAATATCTATAAAAATACAAAACTGTTAACATATTTTTCTATTGGAACAAAATTTAAAAGCAAAGAAATGGCAGCGGAAACAAAAAAGTAAAGAGGGAAGGTGACGCACCAACAAAGGTAGTTCACCACTAGATGGAGCTGAAGTCGACAGTTCAATTGTGACCAATGCAGCATGCTAACCCAAATAGTTCACCAACAAAGGTACATACTTTGCTGCTTTCTTCTCCATCTTCAGCCTCCATTCTATCCTCTTCCTCTGATCCATCTTCTTCTATCTTGATCCCACGCACCCGCATATGAGCAATCTTGTGCCAGTCCTCTCCCGTCTCCCTCTTGCAACGCTTTGCTAGTTCGGGGCAACCGAAGATAGATAAGTATTGGAGTGCAGTGAGTTGTCGCAGGCCATTTGGCAGCATTGCTAATTTGGGACAACGATGAATATGCAGCTCGCATAGTGAGGTGATGCCTCCTATCCACTCTGGCAAAGCAGTCAACTCATCGGCTCCTCCTATACTAAGATATCGGAGAAAGTGAAGAAGGGGGTGGGCTGCTGTTGCTTCCTTCCTTCCCAGTTTAGACTAGGATTTTTGAAATCACATAAGCAAAGGGTATGGAGGGAGGGCAGGTATTTAATACCCTCTGGCAAACTGGTTAGCTCATCAAAAGACCGAATTTGTAGCTCCTCAAGGCTGATGGAACATTGCAGCCCATCCAACCACTTAGACAACGATGATGACGATACTCCACGTATGTCAATATCTAATTTTTTAAGTTTGGACAATCCTGCAAGGCTCCATTCTGATAAGAGCATCGCATGACTGTCTTTTATTGCAAGATCCTTTACAGAGCATGGAATACATGGCTGCACCATCAATTTGGGACAACATGTTATAGATAACTTGGTAAGGTGAAGAAGGTTGTCATCTTTCTTCCTGCTATTGTTGGTTTTGTATTCCATTCTTTCAAATCAGGCATGCTTCTTAAATACAACACCTCTAGCGATGGAAATGCAATGTCACCAGTACCATCCCCATAAAACTCCTCTCCGATTCTCCTTATGGCCCACATTCCAGCCATCTCGAGTTTCTTTAGTAAAGGCAATTGACCAAGTGGTAGAAGGCAGCCACACCTCTTGAGCCCCTGCAAATGGAGCTCGACCAATTTTAATAAAGAAGATGACATCCAAGTAGGTAATCTTCTGCTCATGTAATTATCTATTATCAACTCCTTCAGATTATCATGAGGTCGGAGCCTCTCAAGCACCTCTTCTACCACATTAGAAGATGATGGTGCTGGGCTCATGGCCCACTTATTCAGCCCATTAGGGCAAAAGGGAGCGCTACTCCTTTTTCCACCAGGATTTGTTCTCTCTCTTTTATAAAAGGAGTAGCCACCTTCCTTTTTTGGGTTTTCTCTTTTTAAAAGAGCAGCCGTCTGAAAAAAAAAAAAAAAGAGAAGCATGTAACAGGTATTTCTTTTTTCTAGGAGCATTGATTGCTAAGGGAAGAGAAGGAAGGGCTGCTGCTTGGTGCTTAACTACGTGGGAGGACTTCCACTCCAGGAATCACGTGAAGGTGCTGCAGAAGAAAAACAAGAGAAGAAGAAGAAGAGAAGGGAAGAAAATAAGGAGGTAACGCAGGAGACCGTATTTTTCGATGACGTAATCCTTATATCCCTATTATTCTCTTGTGATTGTTTCTCAAGTTCTGGCAAGGGACTTTGAGACTTGGATATTTATTATTTTATAGTGAATCTTCTTCTCTGGCTTGCCCATGGTTTTTTTTCCTTTATCTTGAAGGAATTTTTCACGTAAATCTTGGTGTTTCTATGATTGTGTGGTTTGCACATTTTTATTTATTATTCCGCTGCGTATTACGGTTTGCTAGTATTTGCTCGTACACGGATTCTTTCCCATCAACTGGTATCAGAGCCTGTGAATTTTTTTTGTGTGTGCGAGCATGGAGGTCGGTAATGTTTCCCGCATGATCAGTCTGAACGGAAACAATTGGATGATATGGAAACCAAGGATGGAGGACCTCTTATATTGCAAGGATCTATATGGACCTTTAGAAGGGGTCAAAGCAAAGCCTGCTACAGTGATAGATGATGCTTAGATCATGTTAGATCGGAAGGCAGTCGGTTTTATTCGGCAATGGTTGGATGATAGTGTCTTTCACCATGTTTCCACTGAGACTTCTGCAAACTCTCTTTGGAAAAAGTTAGAAAGTCTATATGAGAGAAAAACAGCTGGCAACAAGGCTTTCTTGATCAGAAAACTAGTGAATCTGAAATATAAAGAGGGTGCTTCTATTGCTGAGCATTTGAATGAAATGCAGAGTATTAATAACCAGTTATCCTCTATGAAAATGTCTCTTGATGATGAGTTGCAGGCATTGTTACTTCTCAGTTCATTGCCAGAAAGTTGGGAGACACTGGTAGTTTCCCTCAGTAATTTTGCACCAGACGGTGTTATCACCATGAGTCAAGTAACAGGCAGTTTGTTGAATGAGGAGTTAAGAAGGAAAAATTCAGCAACTTCTCAGATTGATTCACAGGCACTTGTCTCAGAGAATAGAGGACGGTCAAAGTCTAGAAATAGAGACAATTCATACAAGGGTAGAAGCAAATCAAGGTCAAGAAAAGATATTACTTGCTATAACTGTGGTGAGAAAGGGCACTACAAGAATCAGTGTAAGAAGCCTAAGAAGAGTAAGAAAAAGGAAAAGAAGTGGAGGATACAGAGTCAAAGGAGAATATCACAGCTACTGTGCAGAGTGATGATTATTTGATTTGTCTACTTCTGATGGTATCTTCTCATGTGAGTGTCAGAATCATGAGTGGGTGATTGACACAGGTGCTTCTTATCATGCTACACCATGGAGGGAGTTTTTTTCTACATATAAGACTGAAAATTTTGGTGTTGTCAAGATGAAAAATCAAGGCACAGCAGACATCATTGGCATGGGTGACATCCACATGAAGACCAATCTTGGCTGTAAGTTGGTGCTCAAGGATGTAAGGCATGTAGCTGACTTGAGGCTAAATTTAATCTCAGTTGAAGACTTGATGATGAAGATTTTGATAGCAGATTTCATAAAGGGCAATGGAAGCTCAGTAAAGGTTCACTTGTTGTAGCCAGTGGGAAGAAATGTCACACTTTATACAGGTTGCAGGCTAAAGCTTATGGTGAACAGTTGAATGTTACAGAGAACGACTTCAGCATGGAGTTGTGGCATAAACGACTGGGACACATGAGTGAGAAGGGGCTGCAAGTTCTTTCCAAGGAAGAAGTTCTACCAGACTTCAAAGGTGTACATCTGAACCCATGTGTTGATTGTTTGGTTGGCAAGCAACATAGAGTTTTTTTGCTAGTCCTGCTTTATCTAGAAAAATGCATGTTTTGGATCGTATATATACAGATGTTTGTGGTCCTCTGAGGACAAAAACTCCTAGTGGATCAGTTAATGTTCTAGGCATCAGTGGTGCACTTTATTTTGTCACTTTTATAGATGATTTTTCTAGAAAAGTTTGGGTCTATGGTTTGAAGACTAAAGATCAGGTTATTAATGTCTTCAAAGAGTTTCATGCCAGAGTTGAAAGAGAGACAGGAAAGAAACTGAAATGTATAAGGTCAGATAATGGTGGTGAGTACACAGGGTTATTTGATAATTATTGCAGATCACATGGCATTCAACATGAGATGACAGTTTCTGGTACTCCTCAGCATAATGCAATTGCAGAGAGAATGAACCGCACCATCATGGAAAATATCAGATGTATGCTTTCACAGTCCAAGTTACCTAAAAGATTTTGGGATGAGGCATTGAAGACAGCGGTTGATGTAATAAACTTGTCACCATGTACAGCTCTAGATGGTGATGTTGCAGAGCGTGTATGGTCAGAAAAGATGTCTCTTATAAGCACTTGAGAGTGTTTGGTTGTCGTGCATTTGCACATGTTCCAGACATTGAGAGGTCCAAGCTGGATGGTAAGACAAAAGAATGTGCTTTGCTTGGTTACTCACATGATGAGTTTGGTTATAGACTTTGGGATCCAGAAAAGTAGAAGGTATTCAGAAGCAGAGATGTGGTATTTTTTGAAGATCAAACCTTCAAGACTTCAAGAAGGAGGTGTCAGTCAAGTCTTCTGCAGGAGGATTAACAGACTGTGATCCAGTTACTCCTCTAGTAAATCAGGGTGATAGGGGAGATGTGCAAGAAAATAGTGCAGGAGCAGGTATTAACTCACCTGTAGGACATGTTGAGCAGGAAGGAGATCAGGAGCAACCTCCTACAGAGCCTCAGCTGAGAAGATCTATCAGACAATGTCAACCTTCCAAAAGGTATTCTACAGATGAATATATAATGCTTACTGATGCAGGTGAACCAGAATGTTACCAGGAGGCAGTTGAAAGTGAGCAGAAAAAGGAGTGGTTAGTAGGTATGCTGGAAGAAATGGATGCCTTACAGAAGAACCACACATATGATTTAGTGGAACTACCAAGAGGAAGGAAGGCTTTAAAGAACAAGTGGGTTTTCAGGTTAAAGACTCAACAGCATTGTTCTCAACCAAAGTACAAGGCCAGATTGGTTGTGAAAGGCTTTGGTCAAAAGAAAGGTATTGACTTTGAAGAGATTTTTTCTTCTGTTGTTAAAATGTCTTCAATTCGTGTTGCTCTAGGTATTGCTGCTAGTCTAGACTTGGAGGTTGAGCAGTTAGATGTGAAGACAGCTTTTCTTCATGGTGATTTGGAGGAGGAAATCTATGTGGAGCAACCATAAGGCTTCAAAGTCAAAGGTAAAGAAAATCTTGTCTGCAGATTGAAAAAAAGCTTATATGGGCTGAAGCAAGCTCCAAGGCAGTGGTACAAGAAATTTGATTCATTTATGGCTGAAAATGGATACAAAAGAATGGCTTCAGATCATTGTGTGTATATCAAATGGTTTAGTGAGGATTTTGTCATACTCCTACTTTATGTTGATGACATGCTTATTCTTGGGAAAGATATGTCTATGATTGACAGGTTGAAGAAGGAGCTGAGCAATTCATTTGAAATGAAGGATATGGGACCAGCAAAGCAAATACTGGGTATGCAGATTTTTCGTGATAGAAGAATCAAGAAAATATGGTTGTCACAGGAAAAGTACATTGAGAAGGTATTGGATAGGTTCAGTATGATCAATGCAAAGCCAGTTGGTTCTCCTCTTGCAGGTCACTTCAGGTTGTGCTCAGAGCAAAGTCTTCAAGTGATGAGGAGAAGGAGAAAATGAAGAAGGTTCCTTACGCTTCAGCAGTCGGAAGTTTGGTGTACGCGATGGTATGTACGAGGCTAGACATCGCATATGCAGTGGGTGTTGCTAGCAGATTTCTTGCAAATCTAGGGAAAGAGCATTGGGCAGCAGTGAAGTGGATCTTCAGATATCTCAGAGGAAGCTCCAAAGTTTGTTTAAGCTTTGGGGTGGTCCAGCTGTGCTGATTGGTTACACAGATGTAGATATGGCGAGAGATATTGATACAAGGAAGTCCACATCAGGTTTCATACTTACTTTTGTAGGGGGAGCTATGTCATGGCAATCCAGATTGCAAAGGTGTGTAGCTCTCTCTACCACAGAGGCAGAATATATTGCTGCTACCGAGGTCTGTAAGGAGATGCTATGGATGAAAGAATTCTTACATGAATTGGGATTGAAACAGAAAAATTATGTGGTACATTGTGACAGCCAGAGCGCCATCCACTTGTGCAAGAACCCAACTTTTCGTTTCAAGTCAAAGCATATAGATGTGAGATACCACTGGATTCGAAATGTGTTTGAAGAGAAGCAGTTACAGCTTCAGAAAATTCACACAGATGAAAATGGGGTAGACATGTTGACAAAGACCTTATCAAAAGAAAGGCAAGAGATATGCCGATAGCTGGTCGGCATGATTTCACACTAAGGAAGCATGAGACAACCTCCCTTATGGGCTGAAGGGGGAGGTTGTTGGGCCCATGGCCCACTTATTCAGCCCATTAGGGCAAAAGGGAGCGCTACTCCTTTTTTCACCAGGATTTGTTCTCTCTCTTTTATAAAAGGAGTAGCCGCCTTCCTTTTTTGGGTTTTCTCTTTTTAAAGGAGCAGCCGTCTGAAAAAAAAAAAGAGAAGCATGTAGCAGGTATTTCTTTTTTCTAGGAGCATGGATTGCTAGGAGAAGAGAAGGAAGGGCTGCTGCTTGGTGCTTAACTACGTGGGAGGACTTTCACTCCAGGAATCACGTGAAGGTGCTGCAGAAGAAAAACAAGAGAAGAAGAAGAAGAGAAGGGAAGAAAATAAGGAGGTAACGCAGGAGACCGTATTTTTCGATGACGTAATCCTTATATCCCTATTATTCTCTTGTGATTGTTTCTCAAGTTCTGGCAAAGGACTTTGAGACTTGGATATTTATTATTTTATAGTGGATCTTCTTCTCTGGCTTGCCTGTGGTTTTTTTTCCTTTATCTTGAAGGGATTTTCCACGTAAATCTTAGTGTTTCTGTGATTGTGTGGTTTGCGCATTTTTATTTATTATTCCGCTGCGTATTATGGTCTGCTAGTATTTACTCGTACACGGATTCTTTCCCATCAGATGGTTCTTGTGTCTCATCAAAGCCTTTTTCCCATTGAAGCTCCAGGCGATCCAGTCTCTTCTTTATCTTTAGGTTTGCTTGCATGGCTTCATTTGGATCCTTCACATGCTGTAGACCTCTAATTTTCAAGCTACCTTGAATAGAATTTAGATGTTGGAGCTCCATGATAGTACGCCCATTCTCCTTAGCAACAGTTAATAACCCTAATGTCTGAAGGTTAGTCAATTCTATGAGGGATAGAAGACATATTCCGGCATTTTGATATATCCAAGTGTCTCAGGTTGATTAGGCTGCTTATATCTTGAGGTAGCTCTTGTAGTTTGTAACAATAACTGAGATTCAATGTCTACAAATTGTTAAGTGTAGATATGCCCTCAGGCAATTCTTGTAGTTCTGCACAACCACTGAGATTCAACATTTGCAAATTGTAAAGTGTAGATATGCCCTCAGGCAATTCTTGTAGTTCTGCACAATAACTGAGATTCAATGTCTGCAAATTGTAAAGTGTAGATATGCCCTCAGGCAATACTTGTAGTTCTGCACAACCATAGAGATTCAATGTCTGCAAATTGTAAAGTCTTGTGATTGACGTAGGTAATGTTGTGATGCTAGAATGTGATAAGTCAAGAAGCCGTAGATGCTTTAACTTGCTTATTCCATCCGACAACTTCTTGATTTCATAACCATTTAAATACAATGCATGCAACTGAGTGAGATTTTGTGTTACATTGAATATAAATTCATGCATATTGAACATAATATGACTATAGCAAGGCAACAAACCAATTGATCTCAACTTTTTTGCTTCGCAAATAGTCTTTAAAGGGTTTGATGATAAATCATGAACTACAGTTGATAAATATCGGCATCCAGATAGAATGTTTTCCTTGCCCTTCTTTAGGAACCAAGATTCATCCTTTGCAAGTGAACATGCAAGATCATGAACTAAATCATGCATCTTGCATCTATCCAAATTATTGTCGGCATCCATTTCAACATCTTGAAAAAATGACCTCTGCCACAGATTATTGAAGTATTGCTTACCAATATCCTCTGCATGTAAAGAAGTATCTGATGTATCAATGAGTCCTTCAGCCATCCACAATTGAATCAATGTCTTTATTTTAAATATATGATCTTTTGGGAACATAGAACAATAAGTGAAACACCGCTTCAAGTGTGAAGGTAAATGATCATAACTCAACTTGAGTACAGGTAAAATTCCAATGTCGTCTATGGGTAACTTCCAAATATCATCATCGCTTATAGCTTGCCACTGAACCTTTTCTCTTTTTGATCTCATTAGATTTCCAAGAGCCTCTGCTGCCAAAGGCAAACCTCCACACTTTTTAATGATTTCTTTTCCAATTACCACCAATTCCTGATTGTCCTCCTCTTTCTGAAACCTAAATGCCCTTTTTCTGAATATGGTCCAACAAGCATCAGATTGTAACTCTTTCAATCTGTAAGCTGATACAGTCCCAGTCATATGATGAGCAACATTTTCAGAGCGTGTTGTTACGATAATTTTGCTTCCTGGTTTGGCCTGCTTGAACAAAGGATTTATTAGTCTGTCCCATTTGACCCAGTCTGACTCCTTTTCCATCCATAAATCATCTATGACCAAAGAAATTTCGTTGTTCTCATTTTTTCTTGCAAGAAAGATAACATGGTGTTAAAATTCAAGGTATGAGCACTAGGTTCCCCTTTAACCTGTTCGATCATTTTCTGCAAGCCTACTTTGACATCAAAATCATCATCCACATTCAAGGCATGATCACTAGGTTTCCGTTTAACCTCTTCGATCATTTTCTGCAAGACTACGTTGACATCAAAATTTTCACCCACGCACACCCACATTCGAAGCTGATCAAATTGCTTCTTAATTTTATCTTTGTTGTACACAATTTGAGCAAGGGTGGTCTTTCCAACTCCACCAAGGCCAAATATGGGAAGGACAGAGATGTTTTTCTCATTGTCTCCGTCAATTAAGAATTGCATGACCTCCTCCTCATCTTTATCTCTTCCATAAATTTCAGATTCAACCACTAATGAACTTGCAGTTGCTACTACTAATTTTTCCATGGTTTCAGAGGATGGCTGGAGCAGGAGGACGAAGGCCAAAAGTTTTAATTAAGCTTCTCCACCGAGCTCTTGATCGAAATGAATAGGGACTTGCAATGGTTGAATCGTCAAGCACCAATAAAATAATTTGAGAGGAAGGAATATTCGTAGGAGCAACGGAGCAAGCTCTTTTCAAAGCCCCTGTGGTGGCCGCCGGCATCACTAAAGTTGGCTGAGAGGATTGATTGCTGGCAGAAGTAGTGGGCCACAAAGAATTCGCACCACTTGTGAAATTACAACACACTCACGAATGATTCCTACCTAATGAAGTTGCCGTTTCACCATCTATTCAATTCGTTCTCTTAATTTTGATTGTATTTGAATTAAGTACTTGTTTAGCATGTTCTAGGTGGTGATTCAAATGAATGGGCACATAAGAGTAATTAAGCAACATCCAACACCAATAATTGAGAGTGGACGAAACTATTTTGTAACTGGTCGTGATGTGTGCATTCATGACCCAGCAAGAGGTTGGAAAAGACTTGGTAATTTAATAAGACTTACTCCGGTCTGTCTTCTTCGTTGATCTAAATGCCCAAGTTGGGCAGGTCTTTCTTGTAATCTTAAATTACTTGCAAAGTGAACAAGTTACAAGCTTCATAAAAGCTCCTAATTTACATTAATATATGTGAGCAAAAATTTTCTTAATCTCTAATAAATCCTTGAATTACTTGCAGGCCTCCGAGAGTTATAAGATTCTCGTAAAGTAGGCAGACCATGCCGACTTTGTGAGAAATATGTTGAGAATATGATATATATATATATATATATATATATATATATATATATATATATATATATATATATATATATATATATATATATATATATATATATATATATATATATATATATGATTGTCAAATAAATATCAAAGCATTTAGATATTTTAGAAATGTAGGTACCAATAATAAATAAATTTTTGTTAAATACCTTATTTTATTAATTATGATTAAAATATAATAATATTTTATATGTACATAATGGAGTAATATGTAATTTTATAATGCAAATTTTTATGAGAAATGTTTTAAGTTATTTTAATTATGAAACTCAAATGATATAGTATATTACATGGCAATAGGGATGGACCAATCATTTGTGTGATCTTCTCTTTTTTTTTTCTTTTTTTTTACGATCAAAAGCAATAAACATGTGTTGTCCTAGAAACTTCTGATGTTTCGTTGGGAGAAAAGTTGGTGGCTTAGAATATTTTAGCATTTTTTTATTAAAATTAAGAATAATAAATTGGCATAAGCTCTTATATATTATTTCTATTAATTATTAAAAATAATTATTTTTTAAAAAAGCTAACTCAAAGTATTAATATTAACTAAAAAGATGCTAGGCATTTAATTTTTATCATTGATGAGGCTTGCAAGTATGTAAAGTTTTATTTAAAAGACCAAAACTTTAACGTAGCCTCGGGACTTGAAGGGGTTAAATTGTCCAACATCAATAATAGAGAGGGGTGGAGGAGGAATCTACTTTATGACTCCTCGCCATGTGTCGGTTCGTTGGACCCAGTGTCGAAAGCGTTAATCCGTACGAGTTCAGTAACTTATAATATTTAAAAGGCCAACGACGACGACCAGCTCATTCGTTCATTCATCTTCTTCTTCTTTTTTTTTTTTTTTTTTTTTGGTTACAAACGGGCGATCATATAATTCTAGAATGAGTCAGCCTAGATACATCAGAAGATAAGATCTGCTGTAGAAGAATAGGACATGGGTCGCCTGGCTTTCAATTCCATGAACCCGCATGTTGAGCAGCAAAAGTCGCCACCCAGTCCGCCGCCGAGTTGGCCTCACGATAAGTGTGGCGGATCTTGGCAGAATCAAGCTCCCGCAACATAGACCAACAGTCCCTCAGAATCTGATTTGAGGAACCATCTATATAGCTCTCCTTTAATAACCAAGAAATGACAATCATAGAATCCCCCTCAATCATGATCTTGGGAGCATGGAGGATCCTAACAGCAAACGAGAGCCCTGCCCAAGCAGCACCGAGCTCCGACAGAGGAACAGTTGAGTCCAGGGATCCAAAGCCTCCCGCTGCCAATAGATCACCCATCGAACCCCGAATGATGAAAGCAGATCCAGCAGCTCTGTCCCGGACACTCCCATCAAAGTTAATTTTGATATACCCTGGAGGGGGGGCTCCCAAGAGACGAAAACCGTACGACGGTTCGCTGTTGGAACAGCAGGGGAGCCCCAGAGGCCAGAGGAGTCAAAATTAACACCATGAGAGGCACGGGCACATTCCGAAGTCAATAATCTAATCTGCCTCACAATCCTGTGAAAGGAAAACCTATCGTCGGAGAATATGATCTGATTCCTCGACAGCCATATATAATAAGCAGTAACAGACCAAAGACCACGCTTGCTCATAGGACCGCTCCGGATGTCCTGAAGGAAAAATGAACGCGAGAAAGCCATTACCTCCATATCCCTAGGATAGCCCATAAGAGTCCAGATCCTTCTCGCTCTGGAGCAACAAAATATAGCATGGTCCATAGATTCATCCACCTGCCTACACAGAGGACAGATCGGCTGAATAGGCAGACCCCTCCGAGAAAGAAGGAGGCACGTAGGAAGACAGTCCCAAAGAATCTTCCAGATGAATAACTGAACCCTGGGGAGAACAGGAAGCTTCCAAATCCAAGCTGCATCCTCCGTGTGCTGAACCTGTGGCCTGTATATGTCCATAAGATCCCTAATGGGAGCTTTGGGAAGACAAGACCGCTGCCAAATCCTGGAGTCAACAGAGGAATCAGTTAAAAGAGGCATTGAGAGAATCCGATGAGAAAGCTCCTCCCCAAAAAACCGGGTCACCGAGGGTATGTGCCATGAGCGGGGGTTTAAGGAGATGAGATCCTTAACCCTAAGATTAGGGGGAATATCCATGTTGATAAAGGAGGGCCACCGCATAAGGGGGAGCTCAGAAATCCAGGTATCATTGACAGCATCAATTGACCAGCCATCACCAATCATCCAAGAGATATTGTGCATAATGAGCTGACTATGTCTGCAAATCTCCTTCCAATAGGAAGAGGAACCACGGGGCGGTATAATAATCGAACCAGAAACCCAGTCTCCGTATCTCGCATGCATCACAGAACTCCATAAACTATGAGGCTCCAACAATAAACGCGAGGCATGTTTGGCAAGAAGAGCTTCTCTTCTAACAATCAAGGACTGAATCCCCAGTCCACCTTCATTAATAGGCATGCAGATCCTGTCCCAAGCAACTAGATGAATACCATGTCCCTCCTGCGTAGAAGCCCAAAGAAAATCTCTGAAGCATCTCTCAATCCTCCTCAGACAAGTGATCGACAGAACGGCATTCGAAAGGAGATACACAGGAAGAGAAGAGAGGACAGAACGAATGATAGTGATCCTAGCCATCATAGACAAACTAGTCATCTGCCACCCCTCAATACGCTGGCGGACCCGTCGCTCGATTTCTGCAAAGTCGGAGCAGCGAGCTCGTCTACCAGTAATGGGGATCCCCAAATACTTGAAGTGATCCGACCGAGTAGTGATACCTGATAACTCCATAATGGCCTCCCTAGTGGATCTAGGGGTCTTAGGGCTGAAGCAGATAGAAGACTTAAGAAAATTAACCCTCTGGCCCGACGCCTGATAGTAACGCTGCATAATAGAATGAAAAGAAGCAGCATTATCAATAGAAGCCTGCCCCAGAAGAATACAGTCATCAGCAAAAAGAAGATGAGAAATCAGAGGGCCCTCTTTTTCGGCCATGAATGGAACAATCCGGTTCTCCTGCTGAGCAAGATGAAAGGCACGAGAAAGGTCGTCTGCGGCAAGAATAAATAACAAGGGGGATAAAGGACATCCCTGTCTCAAACCCACGGAAGAGTGAAAAATTCAGTAGGGCTACCATTGATAAGCAAAGAAAAGGAAGGCCTCAGAATACATGCCATAATCCATTCAATAAAAAGATCATCAAAACCGAACTCCTGGAGGGTGCGCTTCAGGAAGGCCCAGCTTATTCTGTCATAAGCTCTCTCCATATCCAACTTCACCGCCATGAGACATCTTCTCACAGGGGCTCTTTGAAGATCATGCATGAACTCCTGAGCAATGAGGACATTGTCCGATATGGAACGCCCTTTAATAAAAGCCCCCTGCTCTATAGAAATAAGACGGGGGATCACAAGCCGAAGACGACCAACCAAGAGGCGAGCACAAACTTTATACAGAGTAGTGCAAAGGCTAATAGGTCTGAAGTGCTACGGAAGAGATGCGTCGGACTGCTTGGGAACCAACGTAACAAGAGTCCGGTTCCATTCCAAGGGAATTTGCTTCAATTGGAAGACAATTTGAATGGCCTGAATAACCTCTTGTCCAATGATGTCCCAATAGTGGCGATAAAATAGAGGAGGAAAACCATCAGGCCCAGGAGCCTTGTCCGGACCGAGCTCCCAAAGGGCCTCCCAAATCTCTTCAGCAGTGACTGGTCTGCATAGCTTTTCATTGTCCTGTGTGGAAACCCTTCTGGAATCAGGAACTCTGACCACCGGATCCCCACCAGCAGAGGAATCAGCCCATCTGGATTGAAAGAACTGGAGAAGCATATCCCGAATAGAATGGTAATCCTCCTAACCATACCCCTCTGTGTCAACTAGTCTCCGAATCCTGTTCACGGCCCGGCGCTTTAAGGTAGCCTGATGAAAGAATCTGGTATTACGATCCCCCTCACAGATCCACTGCGCCCTAGACCTCTGTGTTGAGAAATTATTGAAACATAATTGCCCCAACTTTATTGATTTTGATGATTTTCAAAAGCCATGAGTACCTTAAAGAAAACAATGTGTTTATTATCAAAAACCTTGAGCTTATTCAAATTGAAAGGAATGAACTTTCAATATTTATATTAAATGAGTTTTGAATTAGAAAAAGAAGTTTCAGTTGTATGCTCAAAAGGATTTCAAAAAGAAATTTTAATACATTATAATTCAATCGATGAATTCTTGAAACATGTCTTGAATCCATGATAAACGTCATATTTAATGTATTCAAGTCAAATTTTATTTTAAATTTAATTGGGATAAGTTTTAAAGTCAATCAGAACATTTTTCTGATTTTTGTATCGGTCCCGAGCCGACTCAAGGGTTTCCGAGTCGACTCCCCAATTTGCCTGAGTTTCTCGAGTCGACCCTTGGTTTTCAAGAGTCGACCCCTGATTCTTGCGAGCCGACTCCTGTCTGTGCGAGTCGACTCCGCTCAAACAACAGAACCCATGTTTTTTGAGCACTTCTCGAGTCGACTCCCCATTTTCTCGAGTCGACTCCCGACTTTCAGGAGCCGACACTTCTGTTTTCACGAGTCGACCCCTCAATGGTTAAAATGTTTCTATTTTTGGTAATCGACTTCGAGCCGACTCCCACAAAGCTCGAGTCGACTCCGCGAATTCTGGGCGCGATTTTTAACGATGACACATCAGCCCCAACGGTAAGATTTTTGAATAACGGCTATTTTTCCCTGTCTCTAACGGATATATTTTTGCAGATTCTATAAATAGAGGAGTTCTTTTCAAATCAAAACAACCAGAGAAAAGAGAGAAAAGAATATTTTTTGAAAAGAGGGAAAAACAGAGCATATTGGAAAAATCATTTAGCTCAAAGAAGAGTGTTTCAAAAGGAGTGAAATCCAAGTGAAAGTTTCGTCTACTCCTTCTCATCATTCCACAAAAGTCAGAAGAAAATCCAAGTGCGTTTCAAAGGTCAAATCGGAGGATTTTCAAAAGAGGAAAAAGCTTCATCTCAACTCCAAAGTCTTCAACGGTCAAGAATCTAGCTGAGGCGTGATTCAACACTTCTAGAGGAGTTGAAGAGAAGAAGGAAGAAAGCCCAAGCATCCACCATCTGCAAATACAATCAGGCTTTCTAACCTTTTAATATTTTGTACTTAATTTGTATATCTGCTCAAGGGGAGCACATTATTGTTCAAACACTATCATTATTATTTGTTTGCTGATTCAATCAGTGGATTGAATTAGTGGAGGTTGGTATACCTCGTTGCAAGCCGGAGTGCTTGTGTTGGGTTAGTTGTGAGCCCAAAGAAAAACAACGTGTAGGGTTTTGTGCTGGTAAGCCCGAGTTAAAACCAGCTGGGTTCGTTGTGCACCCGGTAAAACAACAAGTTTGAGTTGTGAGCTTGAAAACAACTCGGCTGTAATCTAGAGAGATTATAGTGTGGACCCAAGTGAATCTTGGGAGTGGACGTAGGTGCTGGTTGCGCCGAACCACTATAAAATTGTCTTGTGTTTGCCGTGCCTATTTTCTCTATCTCTATCTCTCTTTATTTGCTTGTGTATTAATTTTAGTTAGCCTCTCACTTGCACATCTTGCTAACTAATCAATTAAAGTTAAAAAGTCTTAAATTTTTAAGAACCCAATTCACCCCCCCCCCTCTTGGGTTGCCATCTGGGCCAACAATTGGTATCAGAGCAAGTGCTCATTTAGAATTTGATCTCACGATCAAGGGCTAAAGATCCATATGGCAACACAAATTGGTTCAAGTTTTGCTGAAGGTCATTCTACGAATAGACCTCCACTTTTTAATGGCTCAAACTATTCTTATTGGAAAGCTAGAATGAGGATATTCATTCAAGCTTCTGATTATGAGCTTTGGGGTGTTATAATTAATGGACCTAGTACACCCACACACCTTATTGATGGCACTATTGTTCCTAAACCCGAAAGGGATTGGAATGATAATGATAGGAGAATGGCACAATTAAATGCTAAAGCCATTAATATTTTATATTGTTCCTTAGATTCAAATGAATTCAACCGAATCTCAACTTGTAATTCCGCAAAAGAAATTTGGGATAGGTTGGAAATTACTCATGAAGGAACAAACCAAGTAAAGGAATCAAAAATAAATATTTTGGTTCATAAATATGAATTATTTACTATGGAACAAACTGAAACCATCACATGCATGTTCACTAGATTTACTGATATTGTGAATGGTCTGAAAAGTCTTGGTAGAATTTATTCTAATGCTGATCTTGTGCGTAAAATTCTTAGGTCACTACCAAGATCGTGGGAAGCAAAAGTCACTGCATCCAAGAAGCAAAGGACCTCAATGCACTACCTTTGGAGGAGCTTCTAGGATCCTTAATGACCCACGAGTTAACAATGAAGCAGCATGTTGAGGAGGAAACAAAAAGAAGAAAAACTCTTGCCCTCAAGACTGCAGAAATGGAAGAGAGCAGCAGTGAAAGTAATGATGAAGATGATGAGGAAACTGCTCTCTTGGCCAAAAAATTCAGAAGTTTATGAGAAAAAGGCCATTTCATAAAAAGAAATTTGGAGCAAGATTTGAAGGAGAAAAGGATAAGAAAAAGGACAAGGAGAAAGAAAAAGAAAAAGAGCCCTTAGTATGTTATGAGTGCAAAAAGCCAGGGCACTTCAAGTATGACTGTCCTTTGCTGAAAAAGGCCTACAAGAAAAAGAAGAAAGCTTACATGGCAACATGGTCTGATGAATCTTCCTCGTCGGAAGAAGATGAGCAAAAGGAAGTTGCCAATATTTGCTTCATGGCCAACGACGACGACAACGACAATGAGGTAAGTTCTGAAAACTCAAATGATGATTTTACTTTTGATGAAATGTTTGAGGCTTTCAATGAACTTATGATTGATTTTAAATCCTTAAAGAAAAAGTATAAGTTTTTGAAAAATGACAATATTAGTTTAGCTAAAAGTAAAAATGAATTAGCTTTAGAAGTTAAGAACTTAACTAATGAAAAAGAAGAACTTAGGAAAGAAAGAGATAATCTTAATCAAGAAAAAGATTTATTAAAATCTGAAACTAAAAACTCAACTAAAGATTTAAAAGATCAAATAGAAACTTTAGCTTTAGATAAAGAACAGCAAGCTAAAGAAAATGACTCTCTTAAGAAAGATGTTAAAAAATATAAAGACATTGTTGAGAAATTCACCTTAAGTTCAACTAAACTTAACATGATCCTAGATAGTCAAAAAGCTGTTTTTGACAAAGCTGGTTTAGGATATAACACATTAAGAAAACAGAAATCTCTAAAGAATATTTTTATAAAAGCCAACCAAAGTAATATAACTTGTTTTAAATGTAATGAAAAAGGTCACAAATCCTTTGAATGCAAAACGTTAAAGAATAACACAAGTTAAATATTAAAGCTAAGAAAATATGGGTTCCGAAAGGAACAATTTTTATTGCTGCTAACCATGAAGGACCCAAGAAAGCTTGGGTACCTAAGCATAAAGTTTGATGATATTGCAGGAATGTCTTGTAGCCAAAAGATCAAAGAAAAAGTGGTACCTTGATAGTGGCTGCTCAAGACATATGACGGGTGACAAAGATGAATTCATCACCCTGGAGGAAAAGAAAGGTGGAGTTGTGACGTTTGGCGACAACGGTAAAGGTCAAATTATGGGCCTTGGTAAAGTTCGCATAACTCCATCTATAGTTATTGATAATGTACTTTATGTTAATGGTTTGAAGCATAATCTAATTAGCATAAGCCAATTATGTGATAAAAATTTTAATGTTTCATTTAAATCTTCTATATGCACTGTAACTAATTCTATTGATGATAGCATTGTATTTACTGGTTATAGACATGGCAATGTTTACTTAGTTGACTTAGAAAAATTATCTTTGAGTGATCATTGCTTAATTGCTGACAATGCTAACATAAATGAAATTAGTTGGTTGTGGCATCGTAGATTAGGTCATGCAAGCACACACCTTATTTCAAAACTAATTAAAATGGATTTAGTTAAAGGATTACCTAAATTAGATTTTGAAAATAAAATATGTGATGCATGTCAATTTGGAAAACAAACTAGAAGTTCTTTTAAATCTAAAAACATTGTTTCAACTTCTAGGGCCTAGAGCTACTTCACATGGACCTTTTGGACCAACTAGAACCACAAGTCTAGGAGGAAAGAAATATGGTCTAGTGATTGTAGATGATTATTCTAGATATACTTGGGTAATGTTTTTAGCTCACAAAGATGAGACTTTCTCAATTTTCCTGAAATTCTTTAAGAAAGTCACAAATGAGAAAAACACTACTATAGTATCTCTAAGAAGTGATCATGGAACAGAATTTGAAAATCACCTATTTGAAAATTTCTGCACTGAAAATGGAATTAATCATAATTTTTCAGCCCCTAGGACTCCACAACAAAATGGTGTAGTTGAAAGAAAAATAGACTCTAGAAGACATGGCCCGTACCATGCTATGTGAAAGCAACTTACCAAAGTATTTTTGGGCGGAAGCAATTAACACAGCATGTTACATCTTAAACAGAGCTTTAATAAGACCAATATTAAAGAAAACACCTTATGAATTATGGAATGAAAGAAAACCAAATATAAAATACTTTCATGCATTTGGATGTAAATGTTTCATTCATAATAATGGTAAAAACAACTTAGGAAAATTTGATGCTAAATCTGATGAAGGAATTTTTCTAGGTTATTCAACAACTAGTAAGGCATATAGAATCTTTAACAAGAAAACCTTAGTAGTTGAAGAATCCATTCATGTAGTTTTTGATGAATCTTTAGCAACTGGATCTGAAAAGATTGATGATGAGGAAGATACAAACATAATTGAAAAAGATCTTGAAAAACTTAATATTGAAGTATCTTCTGATCATGAACAAGAGGCTAAAGATGATGATTCACATAAGGACGATGATGTCAATATTGATCATAATGATGTAGATCTTCCAAGAGACTGGAGATATGCTCATAGTCATCCTAAGGAATTGATTATAGGCGATCCATCTCAAGGAATAAGGACTAGATCATACATGAGAAATATTAGTAATCATCTTGCATTTGTATCACAAATTGAACCTAAAACTATAGAAGAAGCTGAAAAAGATAATAATTGGATGTTAGCTATGCAAGAAGAACTAAATCAATTTACAAGAAATAATGTTTGGACCTTAGTTGAAAGACCTAAAAACCATTCAGTAATAGGATCAAAATGGATTTATAGAAATAAACTAGATGAAAATGGCATTGTAATTAGAAACAAAGCTAGATTGGTTGCTAAAGGATATAATCAAGAGGAAGGTATTGATTTTGATGAAACCTTTGCACCTGTAGCTAGATTAGAAGCCATTAGGCTATTACTTGCATTTGCATGTCATATGAACATTAACTTATTTCAAATGGATGTAAAAAGCGCATTTTTAAATGGATTTATTAATGAAGAAGTTTATGTAGAACAACCACCAGGTTTTGAAGATCACGAGTTTTCAAATCACGTTTTTAAATTGCACAAAGCTTTATATGGTTTGAAACAAGCACCTAGAGCTTGGTATGATAGGTTAAGTAAATTCTTAATAGAAAATGATTTTACAAGAGGAAATGTTGATAAAACTTTGTTTTTGAAAAGAAAAGGTAAAGATTTACTTGTAGTACAAATATACGTAGATGACATTATTTTTGGTGCTACTAACGATTCTCTTTGTCAAGAATTTGCAAAGTTGATGCAGGGAGAATTCGAGATGAGCATGATGGGAGAACTCAACTTCTTCCTTGGACTCCAGATCAAACAAGCAAAGAGGGAATCTTTATCAACCAAACCAAATACACAAGAGAACTACTCAAAAAGTTTGGTATGGAAACAATGAAACCCCTCGGAACTCCAATGAGTCCTTCATGCAAGCTGGACAAAGATGAAGAAGGTAAAAAGGTTGACCAAAAGTATTATCGAGGTATAATCGGATCCCTTCTTTATTTAACAGCAAGTAGACCAGATATCATGTTTTCAGTATGTTTATGTGCTAGATTTCAATCTGAACCTAAAGAATCACATTTAATAGCTGTTAAAAGAATTTTAAGATATCTAAATGGAACTAAAAATGTAGGTTTATGGTATTCTAGAGATTCCACATTAAACCTAATTGCATATTCAGATTCTGATTATGCTGGATGTAAATTAGATAGAAAGAGCACAAGTGGTGCATGCCAATTCTTAGGTAGTAACTTAATCACATGGTTTAGCAAAAAGCAAAATTCAGTTGCATTATCAACTACTGAAGCTGAATATGTAGCAGCTGGAAGTTGCTGTGCGCAAATCCTATGGATTAAGCGACAACTTGAAGACTATGGTATCACACTTGATAAAACACCCATAAGATGTGATAACACTAGCGCAATCAACTTAACTAAAAATCCAATTCAACACTCAAGAACAAAACACATAGAAATTAGATATCATTTTATAAGGGAACATGTAGCTAATGATGAAATTTGTTTAGATTATGTAAACACTGAAGAACAATTAGCTGACATATTCACTAAACCTTTAAATGAAGAAAGATTTTGTTATCTTAGAGGAGAGTTAGGAATTTGTAATCCTTTTGAATAAATTTTGAAACCTCTAAGGAAATATATCTAGAATTCTTTCAAATTCTCAAAATCTTAAGGAAATTTTATCTAGAACTCATATCAATTTGATTTCTCAAAGTCCATGATTTTTAATCATACTCAAAGATCAAATTTGGGACTTAATTCGGATTCTCTGAATCTCATCTTTTTCTCTGAATTTGTCCGGAGCCGACTCGAGAGTTTCGGAGTCGACTCGAGTTTCTGCTGAAACTCAGGAGTCGACCCCTCCTCTGAGCGAGTCGACTCGAGATCGTGTCCGTGCTCTGTGACTAGTCGCGAGCCGACTCCACACTTTGCGCGAGTCGACTCGACGTGGTCCCAGTCGATTTATCTAGGGCACGAGTCGACCCGACGGACATTTCATTCTTCCAAAATCTTTCAAATCCTCTCCAAAACTTTCCCAAAACCCTCCAAACCTCAATTAACCTCTGATTAAACAATCCTTCAAGATCAATGGCACCCAAAACCCGAGGAGCAAGCTCGAGTGGCGCCGGTGTGAAGAGAAAAAGGACCGTCCGACGACCCGTCCGCGAGCCGTCAACGGATTCTTCTTCTACACCTTCGGCTAGTGATCCTCAGCTCCAGCTCCAGCTCCTACCCCCAGGTAGATCTTCTAGCCAGTAGGATTGTAACCACAGGAAGGAAAGTGGATTTCGAATTGTTTGAGAATGAAGGATTCATCATTGGTAGACAGCTAATCGAGATGGGTTTTGAGTATATTTGTTCATTGGATTGTCCAACCTATCCTGCTTTGGTCAAAGAGTTTTACAAGAATTTATCTAGAGGAGATGATGGCTTAGTAAGCAAGGTTAGAGGCATCGGTTTGAATATTACATCCTCCATTCTTTCTAGACTATTGAAGTTACCCTTGTCTGGACCTTCTACATTTGCCCCTGAAGATAGGTCTCCAGCTCTCACTCGACTTTTGAACCGAAACTTTGAGGGATTTGAGGAAGTCTTTGCTAGTCAACTACCATTGGAATTAAGGCTTCTCCACAATATTTGCAGCAGGATTCTATTTCCCAAGACTGGCCGATTTGACTATGTTTCTGAACGAGATATTTTTGTCATGGATGCAGTTGTATCTGGGAAACCCATCAATTTACCTAGGATGATGATTTGGTATATTGCAGACTGTAGGGAAGAAGAAATCGAGCTTACCCTATGGCATGGTTTTGACTAAATTATTTCTTAGCCAAGGGATTGTGTTCAGTGATTGTGAGCCAAAGAAGGAGTTAAGACATACAGATTATTATACTTTGGCTACAATTCATCGCATGGGGTTTATTAAGAAAAATGGAAATTGGGAGAGAAAACTGTTACTGAGGATAGAGACTTAGATGCAGAGGCACCCAGACCTTCCTTGAGACATTCTTCTCCGGAGCCTCCTCAGTGTTCATCTATTCCAGATTCTATTCCTGCTCCTACTTCAGATCCTACCCCTGCTCCTACTATTGCTCCTGCACAGTCTTCCACAGTTTCATCTGCTAGTTTTTCTGATACACAGTTAGATCAACTTCGATCTTTATTCAAGTCTGAGTTAAGTGATCAAGAAAGAGATTGAAAGAAGAATTTAATGATAAGTATATGAACTTAAAAGAAGCATTGTATTCTCTCAGTGATCGTGTTGCATTGATTGAGTCCACTCTCAGCTCATCTACCGGTTCCTTAAGTGAAAATTTAAAGAATATCTTTGGAGAGCTTAAGGACATCTGCGGTGACTCGGAGACATACTCCCAATGCAACGCAGAGCTTCAAGAAAAAATCACTTCTGCTTGTACTTTTGTTGATGAAAAATTAAAAGACTATGTAAGACTTCAATGCGAAGGAATGAAGCAAATTGTAGATCATTTGAATAGAATCACTAGAAGAAATTTTTAAGTTTTCATGTAATCTTTTTGATGTAATCTCTTTTTGATTTACTTTCAATGCAATGTACAAGTTTACATTTCCATGTACTTTCATTTGAAGTAATGAGAATGTTTGATGCTTCACTTTTGTCTATTTCAATTGTGAGTACCCTTGAATATCTTTGAATGCTTATATTTAATTTGATATAATTTTGAATATCTTAATACTCAATTGATAACTTAGATGCTGAATGAATTCAAATAGTTTAATCAAATTGATGCTCTGATGCATCTCAACCTTTTTGTTGATTACAAAAAAGGGGGAGAGATTTATATGATTTAATCGTATATGATGCTTTTAATTGCCCTAATTAAATAAGGGGGAGAGAATTAAATAAGAAAAAGAAAATGTTTCATATAAGGGGAAGAGATAAATTGAATTTCATAAAGGAATTGCTTAAGTTTTGATTTTGAAAAATTTTGAATGATTTATAAGATTAAGGTTCATAGGGGGAGCTACCTCATTGAGGGGGAGCCTTTCCATGAACACAAAAGCTGATTTGGAATCACAAATTTTTTCAATTTTATAATGCATATACTCAATGTTTTTGTCATCATCAAAAAGGGGGAGATTGTTGAGAAATTATTGAAACATAATTGCCCCAACTTTATTGATTTTGATGATTTCCAAAAGCCATGAGTACCTTAAAGAAAACAATGTTTATTATCAAAAACCTTGAGCTTATTCAAATTGAAAGGAATGAACTTTCAATTTTATATTAAATGAGTTTTGAACCATTAGAAAAAGAAGTTTCAAGTTGTATGCTCAAAAGGATTTCAAAAAGAATTTTTAATACATTATAATTCAATCGATGAATTCTTGAAACATGTCTTGAATCCATGATAAACGTCATATTTAATGTATTCAAGTCAAATTTATATTTTAAATTTAATTGGGACAAGTTTTAAAGTCAATCAGAACATTTTTCTGATTTTTGTATCGGTCCCGAGCCGACTCAAGGGTTTCCGAGTCGACTCCCCAATTTGCCTGAGTTTCTCGAGTCGACCCTTGGTTTTCAAGAGTCGACCCCTGATTCTTGCGAGCCGACTCCTGTCTGTGCGAGTCGACTCCGCTCAAACAACAGAACCCATGTTTTTTGAGCACTTCTCGAGTCGACTCCCCATTTTCTCGAGTCGACTCCCGACTTTCAGGAGCCGACACTTCTGTTTTCGCGAGTCGACCCCTCAATGGTTAAAATGTTTCTATTTTTGGTAATCGACTCGAGCCGACTCCCACAAAGCTCGAGTCGACTCCGCGAATTCTGGGCGCGATTTTTAACGATGACACATCAGCCCCAACGGTAAGATTTTTGAATAACGGCTATTTTTCCCTGTCTCTAACGGATATATTTTTGCAGATTCTATAAATAGAGGAGTTCTTTTCAAATCAAAACAACCCAGAGAAAATCAAAAAGAGAGAAAAGAATATCATTTGAAAAGAGGAAAAACAGAGCATATTGGAAAAATCATTTAGCTCAAAGAAGAGTGTTTCAAAAGGAGTGAAATCCAAGTGAAAGTTTCGTCTACTCCTTCTCATCATTCCACAAAAGTCAGAAGAAAATCCAAGTGCGTTTCAAAGGTCAAATCGAGGATTTTCAAAAGAGGAAAAAGCTTCATCTCAACTCCAAAAGTCTTCAACGGTCAAGAATCTAGCTGAGGCGTGATTCAACACTTCTAGAGGAGTTGAAGAGAAGAAGGAAGAAAGCCCAAGCATCTACCATCTGCAAATACAATCAGGCTTTTCTAACCTTTTAATATTTTGTACTTAATTTGTATATCTGCTCAAGGGGAGCACATTATGTTCAAACTCTATCATTATTATTTGTTTGCTGATTCAATCAGTGGATTGAATTAGTGGAGGTTGGTATACCTCGTTGCAAGCCGGAGTGCTTGTGTTGGGTTAGTTGTGAGCCCAAAGAAAAACAACGTGTAGGGTTTTGTGCTGGTAAGCCCGAGTTAAAACCAGCTGGGTTCGTTGTGCACCCGGTAAAACAACAAGTTTGAGTTGTGAGCTTGGAAAACAACTCGGCTGTAATCTAGAGAGATTATAGTGTGGACCCAAGTGAATCTTGGGAGTGGACGTAGGTGCTGGTTGCGCCGAACCACTATAAAATTGTCTTGTGTTTGCCGTGCCTAATTTTCTCTATCTCTATCTCTCTTTATTTGCTTGTGTATTAATTTTAGTTAGCCTCTCACTTGCACATCTTGCTAACTAATCAATTAAAGTTAAAAAGTCTTAAATTTTTAAGAACCCAATTCACCCCCCCCCCCCTCTTGGGTTGCCATCTGGGCCAACACTCTGTTTCCAGTACATCTCCTGCTGGCGAAGCAGAGAATGGTGATGAGCAAGCAGTTCTCGCAGAGAGAAAAGGTCCGAATCCAAAAGAGATCCATCCAGATCCTCCTTACCCTGAAGAACAGTAATATCAGCTTCCACCAGATCAATCTGTCTATCCAAGTTCCCCACTTCAAGCCTGTTCCATTTGGAAAGACGTCGTCTGGCCAGCATAAGACGACGAGAGAGATGGTAAATAGCATTGCCCCTGATTGGAAGATGCCAAATTTGAGTAATAATGGACCGAGCCCCCGAATGGACTGTCCAGAAATGCTCAAATCTAAACTGTCTAGGCTGGTGCACATCAGTCTCAGTAGAGATCAAAATAGGGCAGTGATCCGAAGCAATCCTGGGCAAGTGGGAAACAGAAACCGCAGGATGCATATGAAGCCATTGGGCCGTAGCCAAAGCTCTATCGAGTCTCTCCCAAACACGAGCTGAGCCCTGACGGTTATTACACCAAGTAAACTGGGTTCCAGAATACCCCAAATCCATCAGATTAGAAGACCGAATAAAGGAATTGAATTCATTAATATCAGCTGAGGCCGAAACCCGTCTGCCCCCACGTTTTTCCTTAGCCTCAGTGATACAGTTAAAATATCCCGCAACAATGGCAGGGAGACCTTGATCAAGGAGGGAAAGAAGCTCAGCCCAAAGGATTCGTCTCTCTCTATAATCCGTACTGGCATAAACCGCCGAAAGCAGCCAGGGGTCAGAGGACCCCATAGAGATAAGAAGACCAATCTACTGGTTGCACTGATGAAAAGCCTCAACCGAAACAGCAGAATCACGCCATATGGCCAATATACCCCCCGACATCCCTTCAGCCTCCACCGCATACGAGGACCAAGATCGGGAAATCTGTCTCCGAAGCCGGGCCAGAGTATCCCCCGACAATCTGGTTTCCAACAACACACATATATCAAACTTATATAATTGCATCAATCTATTAAAAGAGGATCGAAAGGAAGGCTTTCGAGCTCCTCGAGTATTCCATATAAGAATCTTCATTAATTATTGGAGGAAACTGGGACCCCTCCCTGGTCCTCCATCATAACCATATCAGGAAGGCACTGACTGGCAAGGGTGCCTCCATCAGTCATCATTAGAGAGTCAGTCTTCGGTCCATCCGCAACAACAACTAGATTAACCGAGTGCCGACTCATAGTTTCTTCACCTGAGACCACCACAGTCAAACCTACATTCATCTCAGCGCTGGGCTGACTCACCTCCTGATCAACTCCAGAAGAGCACTGCGATAATGACGGGTTGACAGGAAAATAACGAGCAGCCTCAATATTCTTTGGCAAAGCAACTTTACCTTTGCCCTTCCTTTTGATAGTTTTGGGGTTAGTTCTCGGAGCAGGACTCTCAACAGGTCTAGCCCTTTTCAAGAGGCCAGGAAAAGCATCCCCGCTGCCTTGATCATTGCCACAAACCACACCCAATCTAGAAGAAGAGAAAGGATTAGCAATTGGCAGAATTGATTTGGATCCAACTTCAGCTTCACTGAACTTATTTCCTTCCTTCAACTTAAGCTTCTCAGATGCTACAGTACCGGCACGGGAGGAAAAAACCAGCACTGTGATGAAAGCTGGAGAAGCCTCCGTCCCAATCTTCTGCATCTCACCACCAGAGTCACTGGGGACTGCGTCCGAGACAACCACCGTCTTTGTCGACGGTGGCACTTTCGGCGGGCGACCTTGACCGGCATCCTCCACTCGTCAACACCAGTAGCCGCAGACCGCTGCTTGTCCTTAACCATCTGAGGCACTGAATCACAGCCGGGAGCAACAGGAGTAGACATCGATGTAGGCTTCTTCCTCATCTCCCTCAACGATCCAGGGCCATCCCGGCGTTGACGCACAGCAGTCAGCCAGGATCCAAAACAGGGGACGAGGAATCACCATCGTTACTTGACCCAGCCGGCACAGAACACGGACCCTCCAGATGAAGCGATCCGCAGCTGAAACAAAATCCTTCAAGAGCTTCATAAACAAACTGCTGCCAGAAGAAGATTGATGCCCTGAACACGGGTACCCGGCCGGAGAGAACGCCGGAGATCCACCCGCAAGCATACTCTGGCAAAACCTCCTCTGCTCTTGGCCAGAGTCGACGAATCAACACAGTGGAATTGGCCAGCCGTCTCAGTGATCATCCTAAGGAAATCCTCCTTCCAAAATTCCAGAGGAAGGTTCGGTAATCGCAGCCAAATCAGGGCAAAGGGGGTGGCATCCGCAGTCGGAACGAACTCCGGCTTCCACCTTTCCATTGCGATAATTTGTCCATTGATGATCCATGGACGATTCATCACCAAATCAGCAGCCTTCGGGTCTTCGAAACGGAATATGTGGCATCGAAATGCCAGGCTAACAGGTTTGATATCCCCCTGAATTCCGGCACGGCAAAACTCCCTCACATATGCCTCCGCTGGAACCCATTTCATAAACGATCGAACAATGAGAGCACGCGACTGCCAGTCCACCATCTCAGCCTTCAATTCGTCCACCGGAATGCTGACCACCTGGAAATACTGATTCCAGTCGCGAGACTTCAGCCGGTGCCGGAGACGACGAGATCCAAAAGAACCCTGTCGAGCTGGACTTCTGCCCAGCAACACGGACCCCCACATCTCCATCAGTCGCCATAGATGGCAAGAGGACAGCAGAGAGGAAATCCTCCGCAAGAGCCGCAGCCGGAGTCGAAGATGATCACCGGAGATCAGCACAGTCAAGGGCCGAGCACGAATCGCAAAGCAAACCAGGAACAAAAGCCGGAGCACTCACACGCACAAACCTCAAAGCATGAAGCTCAAAAACCTTTACCACTTCATTCATCTTCTTGGAGTCGGTGTGTCACATGACAAAGGCATCGCACCAAGCGTGAGCTGGATAGTAAAATAATTAATAATGGACGGATTGCTGAAGGTGGAATCAATCATGACTTATTAATTTCTTTTTATTAATTACCCTATTTTATTAATTATGATTAAAATATACTAATATCTTATATGTACATAATGAAGTAATATGCGATTTTATAAAGTAGGCTTTCGTGCAAAATATTTAAAGTTATTTTAAATTATAAAACTCAAATGATATAGTATATTCATGTAACGGCAATAGGGATGAATCAATCATTTGTGTGGTCTTCTCCCTTTTTACGGTCAAGAGCAATAAACATAGGTTATCCTAGAAGCTCCTGATGTTTGGTTAGGAGAAAAGTTGATGGCTTAGAATATTTTAACCTTTTTTTTTCTTATTAAAGTGCAGAGTTATAAATCGGCATAAGCTCTTATATATTATTTTTATTTAATTATTAAAACTAAATACTTTTTAAAAAAAGCTAACTAAAAAGATGCTAGACATTTAATTTTTATCATTAATAATGCTTGTAACAATGCAAAGTTTTATTTAAAAGACTAAAACTTGAAAATAGTCCCGTGACTTGAAGGGGTTAAATGGTTCAACACCAATAATTAAGTGGTGGAGGAGAAATCTACTTATAACTCCTTGCCATGTGTGGGTTTGAAGCTTGATCCTTAATTTAATCTGATTTTATTATTAAAATTAATTTTTATATAATCTAATAAAAAATAAAAAATTCATTAAATCAATTAAATTTTAAATTAATTTAATTTAATTTTAATTTTTTTAATTATATTTATATTTTATTTATTTTATATTATTAAATTAAAAATTAATTATAATATTATTTGATCGGATCATATTGATTCATCCGATTGAATTGATTAATTTATAATTTAAATATTAAATCGGATCATTATTTGATCGATTTTCAAAACATTACCTGCGTTGGAGACCCAGCTTCTGAAGCGTTAACGCCTACGAATTCAGTAACTTATAATATTTAAAAGACCGACGACGACGACTTGCAATTTCGTTCACTCGTTTTGGAGTCAGTGTCACATGGCAAACACATCACATCTACCGTGGAGCTGGAAAGCTAAATGAATAATGGACAGGTTGCTGAATCAATGATGACTTATTCTTTTATTTTTATTTTGAAAAGTAGGGAAACCGAGCCCTACCAAACTCTAGAATTCAATTATGAAATGGAGTAGGTAGACCAGGAGAGAAGGTATTTAATTCAAAAAACCCAACTCGTAAGTCCCTGGAAACTTATATGTTTTCCAAAAACATAATAGCCGGCACTTAGTTAGGGATGAAGCACCCTAAAATAAAACAAAATTAATTAATTAATTAATTAATTATATTTTTCTTTCTTTATATATATATATATATATATATATATATATATATATATATATATATATATGTGTGTGTATATATATATATATGTATATGTATATGTATATATATATATATGTATATGTATATGTATATGTATATATATATGTATATGTATATATTTATTTTAAAGAACACATCTGTTGCTGCTGGAATCCGTCCTTCGACTCGGGCGCGGTCGTCCTCCTGATCGGGCTTCCTCCTGGGTGGACCTGTAATGAAGTCATCGCGCGGGAGGCGTTGGAGGTGGCCCTTCGCGGAAAGACCCTCCGCTCAAGTTAGTGAAGATCGACGGACAATAAATGTGGGGAGAAGGACCCCTCTGAAGAGTCTCTCCTGGGATGGCCTATCGGGATCTCGAGAGGAGCGCCAATGGCGAAAAAAGGGAGCAGCAAAAGGGAGAGAGAGTGAGATGCTGAGACTGGACAAGGAGTCGCGTGCGTACCTGAGAATCTAGAAGTGTTCTATTTATAGGCAATCACCTGAATCTTGAGCGCCTTCTGGAAGGTTCGAAGGTTGCTGGGATACGAAGATGATTCGAATCAAGTTATTGAGAGGCCGGTAAGATCCGTATCCTGTCCGTTAGACGATCGACGGTTGGGAGAGCTTTATGACGGCCCGAGATCTGATAACTGTGTAAGTCCTAGGCCGTTATTACAGGTCCTAGGCCACGTCTCGATATGATTCATCGTTTGGAATTTTGTTACACTGAACTTGGGCTCTCCCACGCCAGGTTTCGTAGGGGCGCAGAAAGGCTTGATTCGGATGGTCGAGGGACGACTCAGCATTGATGACCGAAATGTACAAATAGTTCGTGCTACCGGGGCGTAAGCACGGCTCGAGCAGCCAAGGTATGAGGGCGGCTGAGATACGACAGAAGAAATAAGCCGAACGTGAAAATAGTTTCGTTCCACGGAGGTGCGAGTCGAGCTATGAGATCGCTCGGGGAGGCCGAACTATAGGTCGCTCGGGGAGGCCGAGCTACAGGTTGTTCAGGGAGACCGAGCTATGGGTTGCTCGGGGGAGCCGAGCTATGGATTGCCCGGGGAGGCCGAGCTATGGATTGCTCGGGGGAGCCGAGCTATGAGTAACTCGGGGAAGCCGAACTATGGATTGCTCGGGGAAGCCGAGCTACAGGTCGCTCAGGGAGGCCGAGCTACGGGTCGCTCGGGGAGGCCGAGCTATGGGTGGCTCGGGGGGGCCGAGCCATGGGTTGCTCAATCCGCCGAATTATACTGGTCAGCCTACTCTTCGTGGAGACAGCGTAGTGAGTGGAGGTCAGGGCTGACCTTAGCCCATTCGCACGATTATCAATACAATGACGATTTTACCCTCAACACATGCCCCCCACTCCCTAGTTCGAAGCGTAGGTTCGGGCATAGGGAGTATAAATCCAGGTGGCACGATTAGAACGAGGGGATCCGGATTGGACAGCCTGCGCAATGATGCCTTATTTAATGTCGCGCAGCCGCCGTGCCTTTGTGGGTAAGGCTCCTTTGGGGCAATGGCTGGGGGGTTGCCATGTAGCAAATCCTGGTTTTTACGGTGTTTATCGAGGTGGTTCTGGATGCCTCGGGCGAGATGCCTTATCTTATCTTGAGGCGGTTTCCTTCGAGGGGAAGCAAAGTTGAAACAGCACCGCTTCTGTTCGCAGCGCTCTTTCCTTCCTCTTGAAGAACTTCGTTCCCCTGTTTTCTTGGCGGCCTTGCTCAGCGTCTCTTTCGATCGAAGGCATGGTGAGTCCGAGCGATCAGGCTTCGGAGGTGACCCTGGCGGATCTGGAATGGATATGCCGCCTATACAAGGTTCCTCAGGATGTTGCCCTGTTGCTCTCGATAGCCGACGACAGGGTGACCTTTGAATTAGGGGATGGAGCATTCTGTTACGAGGAGATTTTGAGGGCAGGCCTCAGGTTTCCTCTTCATCCACTGGTGCGGGAGGTGATGAGGTTTTACAACATCTGCTTCACCATGGTGGCTCCCAATAGCTGGCGCAACCTCATCGGATTCATCTCGCTGTGCAGCCGCGTTGGGGTAACTGTGACCCTCCCGATGTTCAGGGTATGCTACAACTTGGTTTTCGGGAGGGCCTCCGAGTGGCCCTGCATTGGTCCTCGGAGGTCTTTCAAGATGATTTTAGACAATCCATCGTCGATAAAAGAGTGGAAATCGCGATTCTTTATAGTCGAAGGAAACATCGGCTTGGATTTTTCTCGGGTATGGGGACGTTATGTAAAAGATCCGAAAGCGCATCCGAAGTTATCCGAGCAGGAGAAGAGGGATATGATCGTATTGCATAGCAGTCAGGTGCTTCCAGCCAGCGCCCTTCTATCAGAGGACGCTCTCTTCATAGCTGGGTTGAGCCCCGTTGATCCTCACGGTAAGTGTTATTTTGTAGCTAACAGGTTAATGCAATTTTAGCTTCGATTTTTGTATGAGCTAACGGGCAAGTCGCATTGTGCCTGTAGTCGAAAGGTCGGCATTCATAGATCAAATGAGAGAGGAACTGGGTAAGCGTCGCAGGAGACCCACCCCCAGCAGTAAACATAGGGCCGAGAAAAGGCCTTGCCCCTCTGGTTTCCGCCCTGGGGGGATCAGGGTAGATGGCGATGATCGCCGCCCTTCGCCGCTGCGGGATGAAAGTATCGAAGTTCCAGCGGCGGTGCATGGTTCTCCGGTGCTGGAGGAGGGTCCGTCAACGGGAAGGGGCCAGGATATTGCGGGGGTTTCGGAGGAGGCTGCCGAAACTTCCTCCCCACCTGTCGTCATTTTGCCAGACAATGGCGAGGGAGCGACGCTAGTTTGCTCGGGGACTCCCGTGGCCGGGGTTGCCTGATCTCCCTCGTTGGAGGCTGGCAGTCGGGAGGCATTGCAGGCAGAGGTGGGAGCGGTTTCCACTTCGATTGAGGTGGGAGAGACGGTTGTAGCCACTGAAGTTCAGTCTAGGCCGCCTGTGGGAGAGCCGGCGGAGGATGAAGGGGCAACCGAACTAGTCGAATCAGCGAGCGAACTTCGCGGGATGTCTCTCGGCGAAAAGCCTTCTGCCGAGGCACTGGGGGCCCCGAGAGAGATCGAAGCTCAAGAGGAGTCTGCCGAGGGTAGAGAAATGTTCGAAGAAGCAGAAGAAGAAGAAGAAGGAGAAGGAGGGGAGCCGCTGAGCGAAGGGGACGTCCGGGCTGGGGCTCCCCTTGCTGGAGCTGAGATGCTTGAGGCCTCTCAAATGAGGGCCTTGGTGGAGGAGGTTAGCCGGATGAGAGCCTTACGGGCTGCGGGTTCCCAAGTTGGCCCCTTGAGTGCAGATTTCCACTCACGTGATCCGGAGGTGAGTGCCACGTTCTCTGCTTTGATGTGGTCTGTATTCCGTGAGGAAGAAAGTTCTTCGGCGGAAGGGAATGATCCGGAGGATCTTGTCGATGTGGCCTTCGGGCATACTGGAGTGCCAAATGAAGCTTTCCTTCTTATCAATATCGATGACATTGCCCTCACGAGGATTGCCTCGGATTACGCATCTCGGGTAAGCCATCGCTCCGAAGTAGAGTTTTTGGTTAGTTAGTTCGACTGTGTTTCCCTACATGTGATTCTTTTTGTAGAACGCTTTGATCATGAGGGCACTGAAATGGCATTTGCATTTGGCTATCTGGGCTTGGGCTCAAGCCCGTAAAGAAATCGGTCACCTCAAGGAGAGGGTGGATTCAACAGCCAATCTTTCCCGAGCCTTGGCGATCTCCCAAAGGGAGCTCGAGGAGACTCGCAAGATTCTTACAGCCAAGAGAGAAAGGGCCTCTTAACTTGCAATGCAGGTCAATGATCTTTAGGGCTTTCGCGAGCAATCCAACAAGGCTAATCTGGAATTATTCTAGATTAGGGCAGAGCACGAAGATAAGGTCAAGGCCATGCAGTGGTTTTTTGACAAGAGATGGACCAGCTGAAGGCCAGCCACACCGAAGATAAGAACAACTGGAGTAAGAGGCTCGAGGAGGAGGAGCACAAGTGCCGCCGGTAGCAGGACCAGCTTACCCGTTAGAATAAAAAGCTCGCCGAGATGAAGGATAAGCTAAAATGGTCGGATGAGCAAGCTGCTCAGCTCTCCGACGATCTTGACTATGCTCATCAGGAGATTGGGGACAGACAGTCTCGGGTTGATGAGCTAAAAGAGAGTCTTCATCAAAATCAATTGGCTAAGTCGAAGGCTCTCAATAAGGTTTAAGTATTGAGCGATGAACTGGCATGGCGGGATGAACAGGTAGGGTGTGCCCCATTTCATTCGTTTTGTCCTTTCGACCTTTGCCTCACTTGGCTCTTTGTCTGCTGATGAACAAGATGAGTTTGGAGTTCCTGGAGCGGCTGAAGGCCTTCGGAGAGGAGATGGCCTTGAGGCACCGAAGGACCTCCGAATTGGATAAACAATTGGCCGAGGCAAACACGCGGGCCTCTTCAGCAGTGGAGGAGTATAGGAGCTCTACCCAATTTGCCGAGGAACGCAGAGCGGCCTGTGCCGATGCATTCCAGTTCGGGGAAGAGGAGGCGCGAGCTAAGGTCACTCAAGCTTCTCCTGACCTGGACTTATCCTGCCTGGAGGCTGAATACTATGAGGCCCGCACCCTGGGGGCCGAGGAGGATGAGTATGAGGAGATCTCAGACATCGATGTTGAAGCTATCCTGGGCGCTGACGTTGCCGCCGAGTTGTCTCGGCGGGACACTGTCAAAAAGGGGGAGCCAAGTGACGCCCCTGCTGATGCTGCTGTAGGAGGCGTAGGGGCTGATCTCAAGCCTTGATCTCTTGAGGGTTATCTGTGTGTTTTTAATTTTGCTTTTCAAACTTGTAACTCGGCTGGAGTCGTTAATGAATGAGCCTTTCGTCTCTATTTGATTGCCTTTTTCGGATGATCCCTTGTCTCAAGTTTTATCCCGACCGTGAGCAACTTATGGCTTATTCACGCCGCTTGGTTAGCTTTAGCTCGGATTTGAGGGAACATCTTGGTCGAGGCCGAGGCATAGGGATAGCCCCGATGAAGGAGCCGAGATACAACACAGCTCGATAAAAAGGGGCTGGGAGACGATCTAGCTCAGCTTAGGACGAGTGGCGCAATGGCTCGGCCAGGGCCGAGAGATGAAATAGCTCGGCTAGGGCCGAGGGACGAAATAGCTCGGCTAGGGCCGAGGGATGAAATAGCTCGGCTAGGACCGAGAAATGCGGTAGGTCGACTGGGCAGGACCAGGAATCACAGAAGCAATCCTGGTCAGGACCGAGGTAGCCCGTCTTATCAAGGGCGAAGTCGTGGATGCACCTTCAATGAAAAAAAGGAAGTTTGGTTCCGAGAAAGGGGGAGTTTGCCAAATTCCGTGCTTCCTGTGAGCGGCCACTGAAGCGACAACACATGGCAGGGCTTTATGTTACTGGCATTGGAGCCGATGGTTCGGGCGATTAAGGCTCTCGCCTAGAGTGGTTTAAATACCAATAGGTGGTAGGCTATCGTTAACCATCTCCTCCGCCGATCTTCGCCGGTCCATCCGAGCTTGCGATAACGAGATGGCTTCCAAGGATGGAGGGAGATCGGCCGGAGCACTAATCGAAGGTGTCAACGCTTGTTGGGGGACCCGTAAGGGCCGTACCAAGGCGGTTATTGACGGGGAGGTCCTGGCCTCATTGTTTGTAAGTCGTGAGCGACTCCAATCAGGCGACCGAGCAATACATGATTGCCTCTACTAGGGAGATCATGCACCTTCGCGTGGTCAACGACCGGTTAGAAAAGCGTGTTGTGACCCTTCAGCAACAAGTGGGCGACCCGGTAGTGGAGCGAGGGGAAGGCTCAGCAGCTCCGGGAGAGAATGATAAGCCCCTTTGAGGGCTGATGTATTTTCCTTTCTTTTCATAGCCCTTTTTATGACGAATGAAAAGAACAATTTATGTGGCTTTTGTGTTTTCCGCTGTTTTGAGATGCTTGCTTTCATCGTGCAAGTCTTATAAGTGATCTATCCCTCAGAGGGTTTTTAGCCAACCTCGCCTAGATCGGGGCGTGGGATAACATTCGGTCATGTTGGAATGAAAATAGATACTTTGGTTTGTTTCGAAGTATAAAAACAGCTTTGGCCTTGGAGGGGAGCATAGGGTGATGCCTAGGTCCGTGCCTAGGTCCCCATAGGCAGTTGGGCCAGAGCAGAGGATATTGAGAGGTCATTATCGAGGAGTACTTGGCCTTTGCACCTCTTTATTATCCGGCTAGTGCCTTGCCTTTTCTAAGGCAAGTCGATCTTCATTTTGCCGAAGTAGATAATACGGCTCTGCAGCTAGCAAAAAGTCACCTCGGCACTTTCCGAGGGGGCTTTTACTGTATCGATCTTTTCCAATGCAGGTCGCTTTAGCATACGATACAAGCACTCATTCGCCATTGGAGGATGTCATTTTCACAGACGATTTCCGAGGTCTACCTGTATCCGTAAGATCGGCGGGCAATTTTTTGCATTCAAAACTCGTGATCCGAGATCAAAGAAAATCTTTTAACATGCGTCATGGTTCGGGCGATGCGCTCGGCGCGCAACGAGGGGTGCCATTTTCACCCCAGGAGGCCATGTGGTAGCATGGGTTAGTGTTTTGAATCTCAGGGCTTTCTGCTCTGATAGCCGCTCCCGGTTCATCTTC
The DNA here is from genome assembly GCA_900491605.1 of Calamus simplicifolius. NCBI lineage: Eukaryota > Viridiplantae > Streptophyta > Magnoliopsida > Arecales > Arecaceae > Calamus > Calamus simplicifolius. The sequence continues at coordinate 71,227 of UESW01003029.1, read as the reverse complement.
GCCTATAAAAAGGGAAAAAGGGGCCTTGTTGGGCCATCCCAGAGTTTTCTCCCCTTCTGTGAGTCATGCAAGCATTTGTGATGTCTGTATCTCTGAGGTCGGGAGTAGGGGGACCGAGTTTTCTTTTCGCAAGTTATCTTCCCCCAGATAGCTGAGGTGATAAAGGAGCCACTGAAGAGCAGCTCGTCCTCAGGAGATGAGTTCCGGAGATTATATGGAGAGCGCACAGAAGGGCCGCAGAGATCATACAGAGAGCACACATATGCGCTTCCTGTGTGTCCTTTGTGGCTTGCCATGGGGGACGCAAGGTAGGAAGTGCACACGTACCCCCCATGACTTACGTGAACTTCGCCTCCTCCCCCGATTTGGATTCCTGGGCTCATCTGCCCGAGGAATCTCTTGCCACATGAGGAGGGAGGCGATAGTGGGTTGCCTGCTAGTACATTTCCTTTTGACTTGGGTAGTGGCTAGCAGTACACACTCGATTTGGGGGGGTCCCCCAGTATCAGCATCCACGGGATTTCTTCCCACTCGTTGGAGGGCTCCGTGGATGGTCGGCCTCGCCATTTATCAGGGCGAGCTGACTGGTTCGTGGTTTGTCTGACTTCTTGGGCCAGACGCCAAAGCATCATTATTAACCGAAGCTGACTGGAGCAGTTCGGCCGAGCTATTTACTCATTTTTATTTCCTGTGCTTTGGTGCACTTGTAACTCCTCTTAGGAGGTTGTAATTTTTATTGATGAGGAAATAAAGAAAATTTTCATTCCTTCCTCCTTTTGCATCTGCTTTTTTCGCGTTGTTAATCTCATATCATGTCTTGCCATAGCACGTTTTGGCAGCGCTCTAGCCGCTTTGCTTTTGCTAAGGCTGATATTTGGTCCTCAGCAGAGGGAAAATATGTCCATGATTGAGTCGGAGAGTGGACCTGGGCGGTCCAATGGGTTCACGATGTGAGCATGATCTTGTCCGTAGAATGAAGCAGGTATGCGGACACCACTCGGTCCGGCCGGGGCTTGTAAGCTGCCCGAATCTGAGCTAGGTTTCGGCTTGGGTGTGTAATTTGAGCCCATAGCCTGGCTCAGCTGAGGCTTGGTGATTTGGTTCAAGACCCGGCCCAACCGAGGTTCGAAGATTCAGAACCCGAAGGGATAGCTCGGTTGCCGCCGAGGCTTCTGATATTGCATTCGATTCTTGCAAAATTTAGCGCAGATTGCTAGAGAGAACGGGCAGCGCATGGGGGCGCCCGATATTAATAATTTGGTGATTTCTGAGGAAAGTGAGCCAGCGTTGGGTGCTGACGCGCCTTTTTATTTCTTTGCACCTTTTCGAAGTTGCCCAACTCGAGGGAGTCTGGTGGACTTTCAAGAACATTTATTTCATGAGGGTCGGCAAACTGGGGGGAGCCTGGTCCCTAGAGAAGGAGGGGAATTTTCGGGCGTGCCGCCGAGGCTTATCGATCCTCCTCGGGAGGGGGTGCGACTCTTCACTTCCCGCAAGTTCTGGCTAAGGCGGTGATGCGAGTTTCCATGGGTCGAAGTTAAAGACTCGACTGATCGAAATACTTGCCAGGGCGATATAAGTATGGACGAGAGAGATGCCAGTGTTTGTCATCCTCTCAGTTAGTCTTTTGATAACTCCTGAGAGCGGGTATGGCCTCCCACGATGAAGGGCAATCGACTGAAGAGCCAAATGGCGGCAGTAACGACCATAGGGACTCTCGGGGGAATCGCATTTCTGTGACCATCGATGGGATGGCCTTAGCGTCAGCTTTAGCGGGCAATGAGCAATTCCAAAAGACGGTCGAGGAATTTCTTGCCGTCTCGACGAGGGAGGCCAAGGCTCTTCACCGGGTCATTGACCGGCAAGAGGGAGTGATAGCGTCCCTCTATCAGCAAGTCGTCGAGCTGACTCGGCGTAGGGAGGACCCGATAGCTTCTGGGGGAGACAGTAAGCCTCTGTGAAGGCTATTTTTACTTTTACTTTTTCTCCTTGTCTTTTTCTTTATGACGAACAGAAAGGGAGGTTCTTTTTGGCAACTATTGTTTTTGCTGCTGTCCCTAATATTTTTGTCCTTATTGAACAACGTTTTGCATTTCGGAGACCAGCTAGGTCGGCCAGGGCTTGTAAGCTGCCTGAATCCGAGCTAGACTTTAAAGAACGCTTAGTTCGGCCGGGGCTTGTGAGCTGCCTGAACCCAAGCTAAGTTTTAAAGAACGCTTAGTTCGACTGGGGCTTGTAAGCTGCCCGAATCCGAGTTAAGCTTTGGAGATTGTTTAGGTTGGCCGGGGCTTGTAAGCGGCCCGAATCTGAACGTAGTTTAGGAGAATGCTTAGGTCAGCAGGGGCTCATGATAATGAGACGTATGTTTTGGCTTTGAGTCGAGGCTTCAAAAAAACTCCTCGGCTTTGGCTGAGATTCTTAATAGTAGAATATACCCCTTGACTTTGGCCACGATTTATGCACTCCGGTCTTGGCCGGAGCTTCAGAGATCATCACTCGGCCCAGCCGAGGTTCGGAAATTCATTGCTCGGCCCAGCCGAGGTTCGGAGATTTATTGTTCGGCCCAGCCGAGGTTCGGAGATTTGTTGCTCGGCCCAGCCGAGGTTCGGAGATTGGTTGCTCGGCCCAGCCGAGGTTCGGAGATTTGTTGCTCGGCCCAGCCGAGGTTCGGAGATTTATTGCTCGACCCAGCCAAGGTTCAAAGATTTTCTGCTCAAACAGATAACTCGGTCGTGCCGAGGATTGGTAAGCAGCATCTGTTTCCTTTACGATTCTGGTGATATAGTCATGGTAATCATGTCAAGAATTATGAAAACAATATGCTGACAAAAATTAAGAAAGCGGGCCTGTAGAAGGCGTACCCTACTGATGATACATGCGGAGGTTGTCCGAATTCCATGTCCGAGGGATGGATCTCCCGCTTAGATCTTGTAGTTTGTAGGTGCCAAGTCCGACGACTTCCGTTAATTGGTAGGGGCCTTCCCAGTTCGGAGCTAGCTTTCATTGCTCTAGCGGTTTGGAGACAGATGTTTTCCGAGAACTAGGTCGCCAGGCAAGAAAGCTTTCCCTTTGACCCTGGAGGCATGGTAACGGGCCACTCTTTGCTGGTAGGCGGCTATTCTGATCCGTGCTTTTTCTCTGATCTCCTCTACCAGGTCGAGGTTGGTGCGGAGTTGCTCATCACTGGCTTCCTCCGAGTAGCTTTCCACCCATAGGGAAGGGAGTCCTATCTCCACGAGGATGACGGCCTCTGTGCCGAAGGCCATTCAAAATGGGGTCTCGCCCGTGGGCACTCTTGGGGTGGTGCGGTAGGCCCATAGGACATGGTGCAACTCGTCTGCCCATCTGCCTCGGGCTCTGGAGAGCCGAGCTTTGATCCCTTGAAGCAAAGTTCGATTAGTTACCTCGGCTGCTCCGTTAGCCTACGGATGCCCGACCGAGGTAAGGCGGTGATGGATCCCATGCTCCTCGCAGAACTGACGGAACTTCAGATTGTCGAACTGTTTGTCGTTGTCAGTAATGATGGTGTGTGGGAGGCCGAAGCGGCAGATGATGGATCTCCACACAAAGTCCTTGGCCCGAGCCTCAGTTATCTGAGCAACCGCTTCCGTCTCGACCCATTTGGTGAAGTAGTCGATGGTGACGAATAGAAATTTTTGTTGTCCCATGGCAAGTGAAAACGGGCCAAGAATGTCCATCCCCCACTTGGCAAATGGCCAAGCGGAGGAAATGGGGATCAGGCTGGCGGAGGGGAGCCTCTGAATACTGGAGTGCCTTTGGCATGGGTCACAAGCTCGGATGAGGTCGTCAGCATCCTTTTGCATAGTGGGCCAATAGTAACCTTGGCACAACACCTTGTGGCATAAAGACCGGCTCCCCAAATGGTTGCCGCAAATTCCCTCATGTATCTCCCGAAGGGCATAATCAGCTTTAGATGGGTGAAGGCATCTGAGTAGTGGCATAGAGAAGGACTATTTGTAGAGCTGATCGTCAATTAGCACATAGTGGGTGACTTGCAGCTTCAGCTTTCTAGCTTCCCTTCGATCGGCTGGGAGAGATCCTTCTTTAATATACCTTAGGATGGGGTCGAACCATGATGGTTCAGCCTCAACTTGCATCACTCGGTCAGCTTCCGCAATACTGGGCCTCTCCAAGATCTCCAGATGAAACTTTTGCTCGGCATCCATTGATTCCACAGTTGCCAGCCGAGAGAATAGGTCGGCACAGACATTTTTGGATCTCGGAATCTGAATGATTTCAAATTCAGGGAAATGGGAGAGTAGGCTTCGAACCTCTTGGAGAGATCGAACCATGTTCGGCTCCTGAGCTTCAAACTCGCCCCGCACGTGACCAGCCACTAGCTGAGAGTCGGTGAAGGCATTCAGCTTCTTTACTTTAAGGTCGCGAGCGATTCGGAGCCCGGCGAGTAGAGCTTCATACTCGGCCTCGTTATTGGAGGCTGGGAAGGAGAAGCTGATGCAATATTCGAAAGTTGTCCCCTTTGGGCTGGTGAGGATTAAGCCAGCACCAGAGCAATGGGCGTTGGATGACCCGTCGACATGGAGGAGCCAGCGGGCATCAGATTTTGGGCATTCGGGGGAGTTGGGAGTGGAGCCGTCCTCCGGGATAGTGCATTCAAGGAGGAAATCAGCTAGCACCTAAGCTTTGATGGCCGGATGAGGTTGGAATCGGATGTCGTGCTCGCTCAGCTCAACGGCCCATTTGGAAATCCTCCCTGATGTCTCCGGACGATGGACCACCGCCTTGATGGGTTGGTCGGTCAGGACTGTCACAGAATGTGCTTGGAAGTATGGCTGCAACTTTCGGACCGAGGTTATCAAAGCCAACACCATCTTCTCAATCCGGGTATACCTCGTTTTCGCGTCTCAGAGTAGTTTGCTGACATAATAAATTAGCTTCTGGGTCTTATTTTCTTCTCTGACCAACACCGAGCCAATGGCGCCTTATGAGACGGCCAGATACAGGAACAATGTTTCTCCGGGATTTGGACTGCTGAGGAGAGGGGGAGAGCCGAGGTACTTTTTGAGATCCTCGAATGATTTTTGACACTCGGAAGACTATTGGAAGTTCTTAGCCGACCGGAGAGTTTTGAAGAATGGGAGGCATCTTTCGGCAGACCGAGCTACGAAGCGATTGAGGGCTGCTATTCTTTCAGTCAGGCGCTGGACTTCTTTGATAGATGCTGGGGGCGCCATTTGTTGGAGAGCCTGGATCTTCTGGGGGTTGGCCTCGATGCCCCGTTGAGACACCATGAAGCCGAGAAACTTTCCAGAGTTAATGCCGAAGGCGCACTTAGTCGGGTTGAGATTCATCCGATATTTGCAGAGTGTCGCAAAGCTTTCCGAGAGATCCTCGATGTGCTGTGACGGTTCTTTTCTCTTGACCAGCATGTCGTCGACATATACCTCCATGTTTCGGCCGATTTGCTCTTTGAAAACTTTGTTGACCAGTCTTTGGTAGGTGGTACCTACATTTTTAAGACCGAAGGGCATAATACGGTAATAGTAAGTACCTCGGTCGGTTATGAAGGCGGTCTTCTCTTCATCTTCGGGGGCCATCTAGATCTAGTTGTAGCCTGAGTAGGCATCCATGAATGTCAGCATCTGATGACCCAAGGTGGCATCTACAAGTTGATCAATTCGGGGGGAGAGGGAAACTGTCCTTTGGGCAAGCTTTGTTGAGGTCGGTGAAGTCGATGCAGATCCGCCACTTGTCGTTTGACTTCTTTACCATGACAACATTCGACAGCCAGTTTGGGTAATTCACCTCCCGAATGAAGTTCGCCTTGATAAGCTTATCAACCTCCTCTTCAATAGCTTTCTATCGCTCCGGTGCGAAGCTTCTTTTCTTCTGTTTGACGGGTCGGTACATCTCGTCCACATTGAGGCGATGAATGAGAATATCAGGGCTGATTCCTGGCATGTCGGAGGTGGACCAAGCGAAGGCATCGGCGTTGCTTCAGAGAAAGTCGACCAGTTCTCGCCAGGACTCGCCTTTCAGTACTGATCTAATCTTTATAGTTCGGTCGGGCCGGGCTTTATCCAGCGGTACTTCTTCCAGTTCTTTGGCTGGTTCTCCTCGTTGCTCGGCGAAATCCTTTCGAGCGTCTAGCCCATCAACCTCGGGTATCCTAGACCGAAGGCTGGTGACAAAGCATTGCCGAGCCACGGTTTGGCTTCCTTGAACAACACCAACTCCCTGCTCGGTGGGGAACTTCATAGATAGGTGCGGAATGGAGACGATGACTCTGAGGGACATCAGGCTTGGCCTCCCAAATATCGTATTGTAGGGCAACCGAAGCTTGGTCACTAGAAAGTCTGTGTGAATAGTGGCCACAAGGGGTCAGATTCTTGCCCGAACCGTCAAAGTTACGACCCCTTCCAGGATAATAACATCGCCGGTGAACCCCATCAGGGTGGAGTCCACGGCTCGAAGATTTTCCATGAGCAATTTCATCTTGGGAACACATCAAGATATAGAACATTTACGGAGCTTCCACTATCAACAAGGATCTGACTTACATCATAGTTATTTAAATTGAGAGATACAACTAACGCGTCATCATGCGGGAATTGTATCCTCCGGAGGTCATCATCGGAGAAGGAGAGCTCACCCATTCGTGCTTTCTTCGGTGCCGAACCTTCCTCATCACTCTTGAAGTTCGATGAACTACCAGCTTCCTCAATCACATTGATATGGCCGATCACGGGCGGATTTGGAGGGGAGGAGGCTGCTGAAGTTTGGGCTGGCGATCACCCCCTTGTCCTGGCTTGGGCGCCCTCCTGAACTGGTTCAGTCGGCCCCGTTGGATTAGCCTCTCAATTTCATTTTTCAACTGCCAGCATTCCTCGGTATCATGGCCATGCTCCTGGTGATAGAGGCAGTACTTGGTGGGGTCTCTCCAGGTTGGGTTCCCTCAGAGAGGAGCTGGTCGAGGAAGCTGGCGCTCTATCTCCATGAGGATTTGCACCCTAGGAACAGTGAGGGGGTGTATCGGTCGAACCGCCTAGGCGGGCTCCGGGAGCGATTCCTCGGCGGCGGCAGGGGAGCTCTTTGGCGACGAGGTGGGCTTGGCTGATGGGTAGGTCGATGCTTGTTCGAGCCCTTGGATTCTTTCTTCTTTGCCAGCTCGCGCGGCAGCCCTCCGTGATTCTTTGACTCTGGCATATTTGTCTGCCAGGGCCATCATATCGGAGAGGTTCGGGGGTAACTGACTTCCATCGCCAAGTAGAAGTCACTCTCCTTCAAAACTCCACCCGCTAGGGCAAACATAGCCACCTCATGATTAAGGTGGTCTACCTCCAGCATGGCCTTATTGAAACAGCCAAGATAATTTCTCAAGGACTCCCCTCTCTCTAATTAACTTCAGAGAGGGAGTCGGATCTTTGTCGGTGGTGGCGGCTGCTAACGAACTGGCTGATAAAAGAGACTCAGCTCATCAAACGAATCAATAGAACTTGGTTTCAGAGCGTTGAACCAGGTTCGAGCGGACCCTCTAAGGGTAGAGGGAAAGGTGTGGCACAGGATCACATCTGATTCTCTATGGAACATCATGATCGATCGAAAACTACTGAGGTGATCGTCGGGATCGGAGGAGCCATGGTAGGGCTCGATGGCGGGTAGCTTAACATGGGAGGGAATCACTTCCTCCATGATCCCTTTGGAGAAGAGGATACCCTGCTCCGCCTTAGGCTGAGACGGATGAGCCTACTTGGCGGCGTCCAGCTCTTGACGCATCTCCTGAAGCTATCGACGGATCTCCTCTTCAGGCATAAGAGGAGGGGCCAGTCGAGGGGAGCGCAGAGATGGCATCGAATCGTGGCGGGAGGACTCTGGAGAGAGGGACTGGGCCCATCGAGATCTAGGGAAATCCTTGTCGCAGCCTCCTTGCGGGACTGGTCTGGCCTCCTTGGGTCAGTGCGGGGGATCCGCTGCTCCATGCGGGCCAGAAGAAGAGGTGGCTGGGGAAAGAGGAGCTGTGGCCTCCTCAGGGAGGTGTGGAGCAAGGGCAGCTGTAAGGCGCTCCTGAACCAGATGGGTCAGAGCTTGGACCTGCTAGACCAGATGGCGAACTGGTCCTGGGGCACTGGGACAGCTAGCGGCAACGGGGTCTCAACTGGCGGCGGCGGCGGCGCCACGCTACTCATCGGATCAGGTCTTTGGGAGGCGACCTGGTCCTGGGCTTCGGAAGTTGCTCTTCTCTGATTAGCCATTGGAGAGGTTCTCTTCCAGATTGAGATCCTTATCTCCTTTCTTCAAGTTTTAATGGGACTTGAGGCCCTTCCTCTAGCGCCAATCTATTGCCACCGGAATCCGTCCTCCGACTCGGGCGCGGTCGTCCTCCTGATCGGGCTTCCTCCTTGGCAAACCTGCAAAGAAGTCCTCGAGTGGGAGGCGTTGGGGGTGGCCCTCCGTGGAAGACCCTTCGACGCTCAAGTCAGTGAAGATCGACGGACAACAAATGTGGGGAGAAGGACCCCTCTGAAGAGTCTCTCTTGGGATGGCCTATCGGGAGCTCGAGAGGAGCGCCAATGGCAGAAAAAAGGAGAGTAGTGAAAGGGAGAGAGAGTGAGATGCTGAGACAAGGAGTCGCATGCGTACCTAAGAGAATCTGGAAGTATTCTATTTATAGGCAATCACTGAATCTTGAGCACCTTCTGGAAGGTTCGAAGGTTGTTGGGATACGAAGATGATTCGAATCAAGCTATTGAGAGGCCGGTAAGATCCGTATCCTGTCCGTTAGAGGATCGATGGCTGGGATAGCTTTCTGACGGCCTGAGATCTTATAACTATGTAGGTCTTAGGCCATTATTACAGGTCCTAGGCCATATCTCGATATGATTCATCGTTTGGAATTCTGTTACACTGAACTTGGGCTCTCCGTGCCAGGTTCCGTAGGGGCGCAGAAAGGCTTGATTCAGACGGTCGAGGGATGACTCGGCCTTGATTGCCGAAATGTACAAATAGTTCGCGCTGCCGGGGCGTAAGCACGGCTCGAGCAGCCGAGGTACGAGGGCGGCTGAGATACGACAGAAGAAATAAGCCGAACGTGAAAACAGTTTCGTTCCACGGAGGTGCGAGTCGAGCTATGAGGTCGCTCGGGGAGGCCGAGCTACAGGTTGCTCGGAAAGACCGAGCTATGGGTTGCTCGGGAAGACTGAGCCATGGATTGCCTGGGGAGGCCGAGCCATGGGTTGCTCAAGGGAGCCGAGCCATGGGTTGCTCGAGGGAGCCGAGCTATGGATAGCTCGGGGAAGCCGAGCTATGGGTAGCTCGGGGAAGCCGAGCTATGGGTTGCTCGGGGGAGCCGAGCTATGGGCAGCCATGGGTGGCTCGGGGGGGCCGAGCCATGGGTTGCTTAATCCGCCAAATTATACTGGTCAGCCTACTCTTCGTGGAGACAGCGTAGCGAGTGGGGGTCAGGGTTGACCTTAGCCCCTTCGCACGATTATCAATACAATGAGATTTTACCCCTCAACAACATCTTTTTAGCTCTCAGGCTTTTAGCAGCGAATTCACTCTCAAAAACCCTAAAAATAACTTAAAAGAAAGAAAAACATCCTTAAAACATGCCATTTTAGAAAGCATGCAGACATATTCGGCTTTGATATAAAATTTAATGCAAATAGATAAAATATAATAATTACTGGTCTTACACTAACTCCTTAAGAGTTTTCGATAAAGTATCTTTAATCTCTCTAAAAAAATTTGTAATATTACACCACTCAAATTAAGAATAACTCTAAGCCAAAAAGAAAGGAGCAATCTCTTAAAATTTTATAACTCTATTCATTGATTCAATGGAATACAGTAGAAGCTTATTTGTAAAACAACTCGGCTGTAATCAGGGTGATTATAGTGTGTGCCCAAGAGTTGCTTGGGAGTGGATGCAGGTATAGATAACACTGAACCACTATAAATTCTTTATGTTTGTCTTGCTTATTTCTTCTTTCCTTCACTTTATCTTTATATTCTGCATTGCATTCTTAGCATCACACTCACTACACTCTCTTTGTTCACCTTCACTTTGAAAAATTAATTTTAAACGTTAAATTTTTTAAGAACCCAATTCACCCCCCTCTTGGGTTGCCATCTGGGCCAACACCTTCCATTAAGTTTTAGCTTCTCTCCCTTAAGTTTATTTTTACCAAATTCCATTCTTCTTTGACCAGCCAGTTTATAACTGTTGAGATATTCTTCAATAGATGAAATCCAATTTATAAAGGCTTTAGGCTCTAAATTACCTTAGAAATTAGATATCTCAAGTTGAATTCTTCTATAGATATTTTTCTTAATATCATATATTCTTGATTGAGCTCTAAAGGTTCGAGAGATAGGGTTGGCATGCTGGTAGGTGATAGGTTGAATTGTCTTCCTTCGAATATTAACCAATATCCTATCCATATGTTGTTCTAACAGATTATATTGTTGCTCCATCCGAGTGATACGATTTTTTTTTTTTTTCAAGTTGACAATGCCAATAGCACTGCTGCATGCGTGTACCATAGGTGACAGTATAACCACTGTGCAAGGAACAAATTTTCAAGTTGATGGAGACCTGACAAAAAACGAGTCGGTATGGACAAATCATAGTATTCTTTTAAGAAGGGACAACTAAAATAATAATAAAAACAAGAGTTGAAGAAAAAATGGAAAATACCTTCCAGTTCTCCAATTCACCACCTGGTGATGTATGGAAGCTTGTGGCAGAGTCAATTACAAAAGAGACAATAGCAAATTCTATGAGAAACCTATAAAACAGATATATAATAGCAAGCATCAATCGATCAACGGAGAGACAAAATTGTTTAGAGCATGCAAAGAAGGACTAAAAATAAGGTAAAGCACAAATTTCACATCTCTGTTTTGATGTTCCGAGGTCATGTTCTTAACATCATTTACGTAATGAAAAAAAGTCTAGCACATCTTTTGACTGTAAAAAGAATGTGCACTGTGAGCGATTCAGAAGTAGATGATGAGATTTTAAAGAGTAAATTTTTAAGCTGACGGACCTAAAAAAAAAAAGCGTCAGTATGGACAAATCATAGCATTCTTTCAAGAAGGGACAACTAAAATAATAATAAAAACCAGTGTGGAAGTAAAAATGGGAAATACCTTCTAGTTCTCCACTTCATCACCTGGTGATGCTTGGATGCGACGAATTTAAACTTTTAACATCTCTGTTTTGAAGTTCCTAGATCATGTTCTTAACATCATTATGTAAAAAAAAGTCAAGCGCATCTTTTGAACTATGATTTAAACTTTAAAAGAACAAAAAATCTATAAAAATACAAAACTGTTAACATATTTTTCTATTTGAACAAAATTTAAAAGCAAAGAAAGTGCAGCGGAAACAAAAAAATAAAGAGGTAAGGTGACGCACCAACAAAGGTAGTTCACCACTAGATGGAGCTGAAGTCGACACTTCAATTGTGACCAATGCAGCATGCTAACCGAAACAGACCAAAAAAATTAGCAACCAAGGTACATATTTTGCTGCTTTCTTCTCCATCTTCAGCCTCCCTTCTATCCTCTTCCTCTGATCCATCTTCTTCTAGCATGATCCTATGCTCCCGGATATGAGCAATCTTGTGCCAGTCCTCTCCCGTCTCCCTCTTGCAACGATTTGCTAGTTTTGTGAGTTGTCACAGGCCATCTGGCAGCATTGCTAATTTGGGACATCCCCAAATATACAGCTCGCGTAGTGAGGTGATGCCTCCTATCCACTCTGGCAAAGCAGTCAACTCATCAGCTCCTCCTATACCAAGAGATCGGAGGGCAGTGAAGAAGGGGGTGCGCTGCTGTTGCTTCCTTCCTTCCCAGTTTAGACTAGGATTTTTGACATCACATAAGCAAAGGGTATGGAGGGAGGGCAGGTATTTAATACCCTCTGGCAAACTGGTTAGCTCATCAAAAGACCGAATTTGTAGCTCCTCAAGGCTGATGGAACATTGCAGCCCATACAACCACTCAGACAACGATGATGACGATACTCCACGTATGTCAATATCTAAATTTTTAAGTTTGGACAATCCTGCAAGGCTCCCTTGTAAAAAGAGCATCTCATGACTGTCTTTTATTGCAAGATCCTCTACAGAGCATGGGATACATGGCTGCACCATCAATTTGGGACATAATATTATAGATAACTTGGTAAGGTGAAGAAAGGTTGTCATCTTTCTTCCAGCTATTGTTGGTTCTGTATTCCATTCTTCCAAATTAGGCATGCTGCTTAAATACAACACCTCTAGCGATGGAAATGCACTGCCACCAGTACCATCCCCATAAAACTCCTCTCCGATTCTCCTTATGGCATGCATTCCAACCATACTGAGTTCCTTTAGTAAAGGCAATTGACCAAGTGGTAGAAGGCAGCCACACCTCTTGAGCCCCAACAAATGGAGCACGACCAATTTTAATAAAGAAGATGACATCCAAGTAGGTAATCTTCTGCCCATGTAATTATCGATTATCAACTCCTTCAGATTATCATGAGGTTGGAGCCTCTCAAGAACCTCTTCTACCACATTAGTAGATGATGGTTCTTGTGTCTCATCAAAGCCTTTTTCCCATTGAAGCTCCAGGCGATCCAGTCTCTTCTTTATCTTTAGGTTTGCTTGCATGGCTTCATTTGGATCCTTCACATGCTGTAGACCTCTAATTTTCAAGCTACCTTGAATAGAATTTAGATGTTGGAGCTCCATGATAGTATGCCCATCCTCCTGAGCAACAATGAATATATTTAATGTCCGAAGGTTAGTCAGTTGGCCCAGTCTATGAGGGATAAAAGACATATTCCGGCATCCTGATATATCCAATTGTCTGAGGTTGATTAGGCTGCTTATATCTTGAGGTAGCTCTTGTAGTTTCACACAATAACTGAGATTCAATGTCTGCAGATTGTGAAATGTAGATATGCCCTCAGGCAATTCTTGTAGTTCTGCACAACCACAGAGATTCAATATCTGCAAATTGTAAAGTGTAGATATGCCCTCAGGCAATTCTTGTAGTTCTGCACAACCATAGAGATTCAATGTCTGCAAATTGTAAAGTATAGATATGCCCTCAGGCAATACTTGTAGTTCTGCACAACCATAGAGATTCAATGTCTGCAAATTGTAAAGTCTTGTAATTGACGTAGGTAATGTTGTGATGCTAGAATGTGATAAGTCAAGAAGCCGTAGATGCTTTAACTTGCTTATTCCATCTGACAACTTCTTGATTTTATAACCATTTAAATGCAATGCATGCAGTTGAGTGAGATTTTTTGTTACACTGAATATAAATTCATGCATATTGAACATAGATTCAGGCATACCAAGATTTCTGTAAATCAACAAAACAAGTGATCTCAACTTTTGTGCTTCGCAAATAGTCTTTAAAGGGTTTGATGATAAATCATGAACTTTAATTGATAAATATCGGCATCCAGATGGAATGTTTTCCTTGCCCTTCTTTAGGAACCAAGATTCATCCTTTGCAAGTAAACATGCAAGATCATGAACTAAATCATGCATCTTGCATGTATCCATGTTATTGTGCTTATCCATTTCAACATCTTGAAAAAATGAACTCTGCCACAAATTATTGAAGTATTGCTTACCAATATCCTCTGCATGTAAAGAAGTATCTGATGCATCAATGAGTCCTTCAGCCATCCACAATTGAATCAGTTTGTTTATTTGAAATGAATGATCTTTTGGAAACATGGAACAATAAGTGAAACACCATTGAAATACAATCGAATTGTTTGAAGAGAAGAAGTCACGAACCTTTCTAGCCATGCGATCGCATCCCTCCTAGACATGGCCCGTACTATGTGAAAGCCAACTCCCAAAGTACTTCTGGGCGGAAGCTATAAACACAGCATGTTACAACCTTAATAGAGCTTTAATTAGGCCAATTCTTAAGAAAAATCCCTATGAACTATGGCATAATAGGAAACCTAACATTAGTTATTTTCATGCATTTGGTTGTCGATGTTTTATTCATAATAATGGTAAGGACAATCTTGGGAAGTTTGGCGCTAAATCTGTTGAAGGCATATTCTTAGGATATTCTACATCCAGTAAAGCCTATAGAGTATTTAACAAGAAATACTTAATTGTAGAAGAATCAATTCATGTAGTGTTTGATGAGTCTTTAGCATCGAGTTCTGAAAAGATTGATGATGAGGAACATACAAATTTGCTTGAAAGATATATTGAAAAATTAAATATAGGTGTATTTTCAGACCATGAATCATAAGCTAAAGATGATGACTCACCTAAGGACGATATTATTGATACTACTCGTAATGATGTAGATCTACCTAGAGATTGGAGATATGCTTATGGTCATCCTAAGGATTTAATCATAGGTGATCCATCTCGAGTAAGAACTAGATCATCAATTAGGAACATCAATAATCATCTTTCATTTGTGTCTCAAGTAGAACCCAAATCTATTGAAGAATCTGAAAAAGATAGTAATTGGATGTTAGCTATGCAAGAGGAATTAAATCAATTTACTAGAAATAATGTATGGTCCTTAGTTGATAGACCAAAAGGTCATTCTGTTATAGGATCTAAATGGATATTTAGAAATAAATTAGATGAAAATGGCATAGTAATTAGAAATAAAACTAGATTAGTTGCAAAAGGATATAATCAAGAAGAAGGAATAGATTTTGATGAAACTTTTGCACCTATTGCTAGATTAGAAGCAATTAGACTATTACTTGCATTTGCATGTCATATGGATATTAATTTATTTCAAATGGATGTTAAAAGTGCATTTTTAAATGGTTTGATAAATGAGAAAGTTTTTGTAGAACAACCACCAGGTTTTAAAGGTCATGAATTTTCAAATCATGTTTTTAAATTACACAAAGCACTTTATGGTTTAAAACAAGCACCTAGAGCTTGGTATGATAGATTAAGCAAATTTCTAATTGAAAATGATTTTTCTAGAGGAAATGTTGATAAAACCTTATTTTTGAAAAGAAAAGATAAAGACTTACTAGTAGTACAAATATATGTAGATGATATTGTATTCGGTGCTACTAACAATCTTCTTTGTCAAGAATTTGCAAAGTTAATGTAGGGCGAATTCGAAATGAGCATGATGGGAGAACTTAACTTCTTCCTTAGACTACAAATCAAGCAAGAAAGAGAGGGGATTTTCATCAACCAAACAAAGTATATGAAAGAAATTCTCAAGAAGTTTGGAATGGAATCAGTTAAACCCCTTGGAACACCAATGAGTCCATCATGCAAATTAGATAAAGATGAAGATGGTAAGCAAGTTGATCAAAAATATTATAGAGGTATGATAGGTTCTCTACTTTACTTAACAGCAAGTAGACCTGATATCATGTTTGCAGTTTGTTTATGTGCACGATATCAATCTGAACCTAAAGAATCTCACTTAATTGCAGTAAAAAGAATACTTAGATATCTAAATGGAACTAAAAATGTAGGATTATGGTATTCTAGAGACTCAACATTAAATTTGATTGCATATACTGATTCTGATTATGCTGGTTGTAAATTGGATAGAAAAAGTACAAGTAGTGCATACCAATTTTTAGGAAGTAACTTAATCTCTTGGTTTAGCAAAAAGCAAAATTCGGTTGCATTATCAACTACTGAAGTTGAATATGTTGCAGCTGGAAGTTGCTGTGCTCAAATCCTTTGGATTAAGCGATAACTTAAAGATTATGGTATAACACTTGATAAAACACCAATTAGATGTGATAACACTAGTGCAATCAATTTGACTAAAAATCCAATCCAACATTCAAGAACTAAACACATTGAAATTAGAATTACTTTATTAGAGAACATGCAGCTAATAGTGACATTTGTCTTGATTATGTTTGTACTGATGAACAATTAGCGAACATTTTTACAAAACCCATAAGTGAAGAGAGATTTTGTTATCTTAGAGGAGAATTAGGAGTTTGTAATCCATTGGAATGAATTTTAAATATCTTAGGAATGATTATCTAGAAATTCAATCATTTTGTTTAATTTTCTTGTGATTTTAAGGAAAATTTATCTAGATATTTGAACCCCTTGATTCATCACATTCCAAAGATTGATTTATCCAAAATTTGAAGACTTTCCGGACAAGTTTCAGATTCTTTAAAACTCTTATTTTTTTTCATTGAAACTGTCTTAGAGCCGACACCTGTTATCAGAGTCGACTCTAGTTTTATCTATAATTTTGGAGCCAACACCTGCCTTTCCAGAGTTGACTCCACTTCGGATGCTGACTATGTTAGCGACCTGGAGCCGACACCTCGCTTTGTGGGAGTCGACTCCAAGTGGTCCCAGGTTGATTTATTTAGGGCAGAGTTGACACCTTTCCTATTCTATTCGACTCCAATCGTTTTCAAACTCTTCCTCACTCATCCCAAAACCCAAAATTTCTCAAATTAACCATTCCCTAGCACTCAATGGCACCCAAACGGAGGGGATCCTTGTTTGGTGGAGCGGTGATGATCGGGAAACAAACCGTGAGGCATCCGGTGAGGCAGCCTTCACCAAGTTCTTCATCCTCTTCGTCTGCATCCACACCAAGCGTGATTCCAAGCCCTTCTTCACCCCAAATCGACACCCTTACTGGCCGTGTGATCACTATGGGCAGAAAGGTCGATTTTTATTTCTTTGAGGAAGAGGGTTTCTCTATTGGGCGGCAGTTAAAGGAATTAGGTTGGGAGAAGGTTTGCTCTCTTGACGTTCCTACTTACCCCGCTTTAGTTAAAGAGTTTTATTTCAATCTTTCAAGAGGAGATGGAGGTATAGTAAGTTTTGTTAGAGGAAAGAGAATACACTTGATTTCTGAGATTCTAGGAAACCTTTTAGAGATTCCTATTGTTGGACTAATTGCAAATTCCCATAGTGAGAGATCAGGAGCATTATCAAGAATACTAGGAAGGGATGTTATAGAATTTGAAGAGATTAGGGCAAACCAGTTGCCCCTAGAGCTCAGATTATTACATAATATTTGTGGTCAGATTTTATTCCCAAAGACCGGTAGATTTGAGTATGTCTCGGAGCGAGACATTGTTATCATGGATAGTGTTCTGACAGGTCAGCCAATTAATTTAGCTGGTATGATGATATGGTATATGGCTGAGGCTGGTAACAAAAAGAGATCTACTTTGCCTTACGGCATGGTTTTGACATTAATTAGCTTTTCAGAACTAGGGTGTAGTTATTTCAGACAGTGAACCCATGAAGAACTTAAGGCGGTGACCGATTGACCAAGTAGCTAGCTGCACCTACTGCTTCAACCCAGAACATCTTTGGAAGCCCTGCCTGTAGCCTTAAGCACCTTGCTTTTTCCAACAGTATTCTGCTCATTCTCTCAGCCATCCCTTACTGTTGAGAAGTTTCCATTATTGAGAAGTGCCTTTTGATGCCCCACTCCTCATAAAATCTTTGGAACTCCTTGCTGGTGTATTCTCTACCACTGTTTGACCTCAGACACTTCACATTCCTACTCTTCTCCCTCTCCACCTCAGCCTTCCAGATTCTGAACTTGGTGAAAACCTCTAATTTCTCCTTCATGAAGTAGATCCACTGCTTTCCTGAGAAATCATCTATCAAGATAAAAAAGTATCTTACCCAATTCCTTGCAGAAACTGGGGCTGGTCCTCAGACATCCATGTGTACTAACTCCAAGGGTTCTGCACTCATAGTTGTGCTGACTAAGAACTACACAGTCCTCTGCTTCCCCATCTGACATGGCTCACAGATCTCCATAACTCCACCACTCAGGTCCGGAAGTAGTCCTCTTTTGCTTAGTTCTTTCATCCCCCTGTCTCCCATATGTCCTAGGCGGTAATGCCATATCCTGTACACATCTTGAGGATCCTGTTTCACAGCTGCTGCCTCAGATTTTTCTATCACCACAGAGCCCTCCAACCTATATAAGTTGTTCTCCAGCCTTCTCCCTCTCATCACCACCATAGCTCCATTGGAGATATTCAGAACTCCACTCCTGGCATGACTGCTGAAGTTGTATCCAGTCTGCTCGAGATACCCCAGTGACACCATATTCTTCTTGAGTTCTGGGACATGCTTCAGCTGGTAAGAGTGCGCACCATGCCATCAAACATCCTCACCCTCACTGTACCAATCCCTGCCACCTTGCAAGGGTGATCATCTCCAAGAGTCACACACCCCTCATCAACCTATGTAAGTATTGAACCATGACTGGTTGGGAGTATAATGATTAGAACAGGCTGAATCCAAGGTCCACATCTCTGTGTTGTGCCTGTGACCATCTGATACCACCAAGAGATCATCCTTCACCTACTGGCTTGCAACTGTATTCACAGACTCATATCCTTCCTTTTCTCCCTTTTTTCACTTAGGACAGTCCCTCTTAAAATGTCCTACCTCACCACACTTGTAGCACTTAGCCTTCTTGTACTATACCCGTCCCCTAGGCCTGCTCCTATCCCTGCCTCTGCCTGACCTTTCCCTAACTGATAGACCCTCCTAGGAATAGCTTCCTTGGTCATTCTTTCCCTCTGCTTATTCGTCCGAAGCATCGAGACAATATCTTCATAAAACAATGTCTCCTTCCCGTAGAGCAGTGTCGTGACCAATGAGTTATGTAATGTGGGCAGCGAACACAATAGCAAAAGTGCCTTATCTTCCTCCTTCATCTTGACACCAATATTCAGCAATTCATTGCTCACCTGATCGAACACCTAGTGTGGCCCAGCACATCTCCACCTTCTGACATCCGAAGGCTATAGAGGTGCTTCTTCAACATCAACTTGTTGCACATATTCTTTCCCATGTAGAGGGCTTACAACTTCGACCAGAGTCCCTTTGGGGTCTTCTCCTCCAGCACTAAATAAAGGACTGAATCCGCCAGACATCCCCTGATCATTGAACATGCCTTTTTCTCCAACGACATCACTGCTTATCTGTCATCCCATCTAGCCTTTTCTCCAAAGCCAATCCCACATGGAGAAGCTTCCCTTCCCATCAAACTTTTTAAAATCTATTTTTATGCTACTACCCATGGCGATATTTCAACCAAAATAAAAAATAGCACAAAAATAAATTTTAGAAAATTAAGAAGTACCTTGATGGACCTTGTTAAAATTGTTTCAACCCTTTGAAGATCTCCAAACAACTTATTCTTGTTCTTGAACCAGGCTTTGATACCAATTGTTAGAGGTTTAGTCCTTGAATAGTAGTGGGATTCCTCATTGAATATGAACCAAGGATTTCTATCCTATTACCAACGATCACATTCGTTACAAAGGTAAAGCATCTACTCTTGAATCCCTTGATCTTGGATTCAAAACATGAATTAATTCCTCCTTTATCGCTTGGAATTAATTCCTCCTCTTTCGCTTCCAAAATTAATTCCCAAAGAAGATGGCTGGAATTAATTTCTCCTTCACCGCTTTCTTTTCCCAAAGACGTCTTCCGCTTCCAAAATTCTCAAGAAGTCGGCTGCTTCTTCTTCCGAAATTTTCAAGAAGTAGGCTGCTTCTTCTTCCGAAATTCTCAAGAAGTGCTTCTTTCTATGAAGAGGGTCTCACGTATTTCTCCTAGTCAAGCATTGACTCCTTGGAATCCCAACTAGCCTCTTCACGTGAATCTTGCCCTTGGCTGGAACTCCGACGCACGGGTCGATCCGTGTGTTATTCCCACACCTCCGTGCGCTATTTCCACACCATCGTGGCCTCCTACGTGAGTCCTTTTTCCCAGCCACTTGGCTTCCTTGCTTCATGTCCTACGAAGCTTTCTTGCGAAGACGCACATGAAGCCGACGAAGATGCTGGACCACGGATCCCCTCCCACGGAAGCACGCGTCCTCACGGACATCTTTCTCCTACAACGAAGAAGGGGAAGAAGGGAAGAAGAGAGAGATGATAGGGCTGCCATCCTACGATGAGAAAGGATTTTTTTGGAAAAAAAGAATATGTTCTCTATTCCATCCAAACCCTAGAAACTAGAGTTTAAATACATCCACGAAGCAGGCCAGACCCATACTCAACAAAAACTCCCATGGACTAACCTAACGAGATTAAACTAATCCCCAAGCCCGTATACACCCGTGACTTGATTTAATCTCAACCCTTGGACTCAAACCCAGCCCAATACAAGTTAGCCCTCCAAGGCCTTGATAGTACCACACCAGGCCCAACAAAATAAGCCTCTAGTGTACTCCATTGAATCAATGAATAGAGTTATAAAATTTTAAGAGATTGCTCTTTTCTTTTTGGCTTAGAGTTATTCTTAATTTGAGTGGTGTAATATTATAATTTTTTTCAAAGAGATTATAAAAGAAACTTTATCGAAAACTCTTAAGGAGTTAGTGTAAGAACAATAATTATTATTTTTTATCTATTTGCATCAAATTTTATATCAAATCCGAATATGTTTTCATCATAGCTTTCTAAAATGGCATGTTTTAAGGATGTTTTTCTTTCTTTTGAGTTATTTTTAGGGTTTTTGAGAGTGAAATCGGAGCTAAAATCCTGGGAGCTAAAAATAGGTGTTCTTTAAATATATATATATATATAAGAAAGAAAAATATAGTTAATTAATTAATTAATTTTGTGTGGGTGAAAAGTTTGATATAGATGTGGTCTTGCAGAAAATGGTCGATCATGTTAAGGAAGGTCATAGTGATCCCTCAACCTTGAACAGTAGATCATGTTTCTTAGAAGACAAGTTGAGAAAAATGAAATTTCTTTTGGTCATAGATTATTTATGGATGGAAAAGGAGTCAGACTGGGACAAATGGGACAGACTAATAGAACCATTGTTCAATCAGGCCAAACTAGGAAGCAAAATTATCGTAACAACATGCTATGAAAATGTTGCTCATCGTATGACTGGGACTGTATAACCTTACAGTTTGAAAAAGTTGCAATCCGATGATTGTTGGACCATATTCAGAAAAAGGGCATTTAGGTTTCAGAAAGAGGAGGAGAATCCGGAATTGATGGAAATTGGAAAAGAAATCATTAAAAAATGTGGAGGTTTGCCTTTGGCAGCAAAGGCTCTTGAAAGTTTAATGAGTTCAAAAAGAGGGATGGCTGAGTGGCAAGCTATAAGAAATGATGATATTTGGAAGTTATCCACAAATGAGTTTGCAATTTTTCCTATACTCAAGTTGAGTTATGATCATTTACCTTCACCCTTGAAGCGGTGTTTCACTTATTGTTCTATGTTCCCAAAAGATCATTCATTTCAAATAAACAAACTGATTCAATTATGGATGGCTGAAGGACTCATTGATGCACCAGATACTTCTTTACATGAGGATATTGGTAAGCAATACTTCAATAATCTATGGCAGAGGTCATTTTTTTGAGATGTTGAAATGGATGTCTACAATAATTTGGATAAATGCAAGATGCATGATTTAGTTCATGATCTTGCATGTTCACTTGCAAAGGATGAATCTTGGTTCCTAAAGAAGGGCAAGGAAAACATTCCATCTGGATGCCGATATTTATCAGTTGAAGTTGATGATTTATCAACAAACTCTTTAAAGACTATTTGCGAAGCAAAAAAGTTTAGATCGCTTGTTTTGTTGCATTGCATATATCGTGACATGCATGAATTTATATTCAATGTTACAAAAAATCTCACTCAGTTGCATGCATTGTGTTTAAATAGTTATGAAATCAAGAAGTTGTCAGATGGAATAAGCAAATTAAATCATCTACGGCTTCTTGACTTATCATGTACTAGTATCACAACATTACCTACACCAATCACAAGACTTTACAATTTGCAGATATTGAATCTATGTGGTTGTGCAGAACTACAAGAATTGCCTGAGGGCATATCTATGCTTCACAATTTGCACAGACATTGAGTCTCAATTATTGCAAACTACAAGCGCTACCTCGAGATTATCACACCTTTTCTACAATTTATACATGCATTAGCGGTAGCTAGAAAAGATCGTCCAAGGATGAAGGGAATTTGGTTAGGATTACCACTAGATTCTATATCCAACAAAAGGAAGTCGACAGGAAAATAGAATTCATCCATCTTTACTAATACATCTTCCAATATTCCACGAGGTTCTTTGATTGATCTATCTGCCAATTGTAGTGTTACTGTAGTGAGTTTCAATTCTCCAAATCCAAATAACTCATACACTAAACTTGGGAGAAGGTTTACACTCGCACCCAAATCTAATAATGCTTTCTTGATTGTGAAGTTTCCTATGACACATTATATAATCGGGGTACCAGGATCTTTTAGTTTGGATGGGGTTATTTGCTGAACAACTGAGCTGACTTGCTCAGTCAAATGTATCTTTTTTGGTATTTGTATCTTGGCTTTCCGTTTTTGTGTGCATAGATCCTTCAAAAATTTGGCATAAGTCGGAACTTGCTTGATAGCATCGAGAAGATGTAAGTTTATTTGGACTTGCTTAAATAACTCAAGCATCTCATTCATCTTTATATTCTTCTTATCTGAAGGCAAAGGAGATTCTAAAGCATTAGGGAATGGGGCTTTAGGTGTGATTGCTTGATCATTGAATTCCTTTTCTTCTTCATTTCTTCTCTTTTCTGGTTTAGCCACTTCTAATTTCTGGGTTGGTTCAGGTGGGTTCAATGTTTTTCTACTTCTGAGAGTCATGACTGATTTAGCACGTTCTGGGAATTTGTCAGGACTATTGGAACCTTCAGCCATGAATTGTTCTTTCGGGTTATCGATAGGCTGACTAGGTAACTTAACCTCCTCCCTTCTACTAAATGCTGTGGCTAATTGACCTATCTGAGTTTCTAGTTTTGCAATAGATTGTGTGTGGGAGTGAAGGATTTGGGTATTCATTTCTAGCCCTTTCAATGCTTGTAACACTTTGTCTTCAAAAGTAGGATGATTATTCGATGGAGGTTGTGGGATGCTTGGATATTGTGAATATGACATGTTTCTAAAATTAGTTTCTTGATAATTAAGTCTGATCGATAAATTAGCTACAGGTTGAGGTTTTCAAAAAAAATTTGGGTGATTTCGCCAGCCAGGATTGTAAGTATTTGCAAATGGATCATTTCCTGTTCTAGGAGCTAATCGGGTTTGGGCTTGGTGAGCTTGCTCTTGAACAAGTTCAGGAAATTGGTATGCGCTGGGTATTCACCTATAGAATGGGTTGGACTCGAACAAATTATGCAGACCTTATGTAATTGAGTAGATGGGGAAGGGATGTTTCCAACTTGTAGAATTCGGTCAAGTTTATGGGATAATTCATCTACCTTAGTATAGATATATGTAGAATGACTTATTTCAAATATTCCACCTCTTTTAGGTTCTACGGGAGGGTCTCAATGAGCAACTGACATGTGATGTAAAGAATTCTCACTTAATGTCTCAAATAGTTGCCAAGCTTCATGTTTATTTTTTAACATAAATGTCCCACCACATAAAGCATCAACCATCTGCTGATGCTTTTCTGATAAACCATCATAAAAGCACTGAACCAGTTGCCATTTGGGTATGGCATGATTTGGGAATTTTCTAATCAGTTCTTTGAATCTCTCCCATGTCTCATGGAACATTTCTCCATCTATCTGGGAAAAACTTGTTATGGCTTTTCTAATTTGATTCGTTTTTCCTATAGAAAATATTTCTTAAGAAACTCTCTCTGAAGATAATCCAAGTTGAAATTATAATAGTGTCCAGCGAATTTAACCAATACTTGGCTTTATCTTTTAGGGAAAAAGGGAATAGCTTAAGCCTAAGTGCATCATCGAAGAAATTTTGAATCTTGACAGTTGAGCAAATTTCCAAGAATTCATCTAAGTATTTGTAGGGATCCTCATTTGTAAGTCCATAGAAAGATTGTAACATTTGGATTACACTTGACTTAATTTCATATTGGGCAGCCTCTACTAGAGGCACTTGAATGCAGGGAGAGTAGGTATACCTTGAAGGAGTGAAATACTCTTTTAACTATCGTGGTTGATTATTTTTGTTATTAGGATCCATAATTCTAAGTCTGTTTGCTCTAATAGTTCTTTCTATCTCAGGATCTAAGGGTATAAGGTTGGGTTGCAACGATCGGCGACCAAGCATACACCCTAATAATGACCTAAAGAAAACAGTAATTCCTTTTTTTATATATTTTTTATTATTTTTTATATAGAAGATAAAGAAGAAAATTCTAAAGAAAATATCCTAAAAGATTCCTAGAACTAAGAGCAATGACGAATTTAATTAGGGTTTAATAATTCTTAGCAATCAAGTTAACAAAAATTAGACTCTTTATTCTAGGTTTACCCTATATCTAGATAGCTCCTAACTTCCAAGACCGCCTTGGAGCCCTCCAAGTCAAAAATTAGCTGATTAACTAGCCAGTTGAGGATAAGGTCAGTGGGGGTCCCCCCGTTGCTTACTAGGTAAACGAACGAAACCAATTAAGTAACCACTTTCCTTTCCTTTTCTAGACACCAGTTAAGCAGTCAATCTCGACCCGGTCCAACTCATTTGGGTGCCTTGTCCTATTGAGCTCGAAGTCCTTAGGGGCTGATGTCTAATTAATTTTAGAGTTAAAGGTTTGGGTTAATGTAGAATGAAGGATGTGGTTTGTGGGCTAAGGAAGGGTGATGAAATCCCCACCTTATCTTGATTAGGAGTTTTCCCCTTAAAGTTAATTATGAAAATGCTTTGCAACAATAGCTCTTGAAATTATCAAACAAAATTAATCTAATTAATTAATTATTTATTTTTAAGATTTTTGTGATTAGGTTTCTAATTTCCTAATAAATTATGAGATGTCAATGGAAGAATTTTGAGTTTTGCAGAAAATAAATCTACCTAAGTCAATCTAAGCATAGAAATAAAATAATTATTTTATTTATATTTTATTTTTATTTTATATAATCTTTTTTTTATTTTGTTTCTTTAAATTAATTATATTTTATGGAAGGTGTCTTAGGGTTTTCTTTTAGGTTTTTTTAGGTAAGTTAATTAAAATAAAATTTGATTAGGTTAAAATTGGATTTGTGGCAAAAGGAAAGTAATAATTTTTTTATGTTAAAAAGAAAATAAGAAATTCTAACAATTAAGGTAACAAAATAATAAAATAAAGAAACAATAACTATTTAAGAGAAAATTAATCTAAAAATTTTTTCTTTTACTTTTTTTATTATTTTATTATTTTATTTTTATTTTTAAAATTTTAAAATTTTTTTTTTTTATTTTTTTTTAAATAACACACTTAAGTCCTGGCAACGATGCCAAAAATCTGATGCATGTCGTAGCGCAACGATTAAAACACCTTAATTTCATTAATAAAATAGTGAGAGTAAGGGATCGATTCCACAGGAACTTTAGTGATTATCTTGAAATAAATTTATAAATTTAAATAAATAATTAATTAATAGTGCAAAATAATCAAGATATGGTCTATCTTATAAGAGCATGGCTCGTATCCCTTTTAAGAATAAATTAGTCTAAATTATTTTCACTTAAATAGAATTTAACAACAATTTAACATCAATAAAAACTTTATTTCATATTAATTAAAAAGTTATGACATCAAGAAGGCAACAGATTATAATAAATTCGTGTACTAACCGGGTTGAAGACATGAACCAAGCCCTTTGTTCTTCCTTCGTCTCCAAGCGGCACGAATAGAGCTTTCACACCATGTCTTTTGGGAACAGAGCATTGGAACTCCTGGGAATAACAACCTCCACGGAAAGAACCCATGGATGCAGCGCTTGGGAACAGAGCTCTCTCCACGAACGTCTTCTCCAAGCCACGAACAGAGGACGAATCCCACGGACGCCTTGGAACAGAACCTTCAGGAAGAACATGGATGGCTTTCCCGTACACCCTCCTCCCTCTGCTACTATTTGTAGAAGCCCAGACGCGGTGAAGAACAAGATTATGTTGCCATATCGGATGCAAAGACGCGGAGCGGTTGTGAAGAAATCCCGGAGAAATCAGGAATAAAATCAAAATTCCTTCCATATGAGTTTAATTCTTCCAATTTGCTAACTTCCTATCCAATTTATTCCGTAATTGGTGGAGAAAAAGATTTAAATTTAAATCGGAGAAGAATCATGCAAAAATAGGGAAATCTGGCTGAGAAGACGATGAAGTCGGCTCTGGGTTTGCCGAATTTGCTTTAAAATGCGTGCTGAAACGGATAAATCAAAAAATCAATTTTGGGCTCATCTTAAATCTGATTTGAGTGCCGTTTGCATCATTAAATACCTAAAATCGAGCTCTTTAAGTTGATAAGATCTTTACTAAAATATTATATAAAATATTAAAATATTAAATAATAATATGTACGTTAAATTATTAATTAATAGGTTTTGTGTTAATTATTTATGCGTTTATCACTCCACCTTTACATGTGTCAGCTTCAAAACTTAGGTTTCGGCTCCGAAACACTAGGTGTCGACTCCGATCCGTGCCAAAATATATAATTGTTCTAATATGCTTTGGAGTCAGCTCGAGTGGTTCTAGGTGTCAGCTCCAAGTTCTAAACTTAAATAAATTCTAGTGAAATTCAATTCAAAACTGATTTCTAAGTACCATTTGGATAAATAACCGATCTTAATCTTTGAAACACTTATCAAATTTATCAGAAACACAAAGAATATACCCATGGCTTTTATTAATAATCAAAAGTAATTAATTAGGTAAATAATTTCTCAATAATTTTTTCAACAAGCTAATGGACCAGGAGGATTTGAGATTCAGGTAAAGAGGACTGACAGAGAGGTCAAAAGCCAGGAAGTTCCGTAGGATGTAGCTGAGCAGAGAACTCAAGAGGATGCAGCTGGACAAGTGACTGATACTGGGATCGCACTGTACAGGCTCATGAGAAACGTGTGACTACCAGTTCGATACGGCTTCAAGGATTTTGTGCCATATGCCCTGATGACATTGAATGGAGACCCTTACACCTATGAGAAGGCTATGGAGAACTAGACAGCCAGGACAGAGATAGTTGGGTCCAGGCTATGGCAGGAGATGCAGGCTATAGCAGAGGAGATGCAGTCTCTCTATAGGACTGGCACTGGCAGGTGGTTCAGCAGCCACAAGGAAAGAAACTCATTGATTGCAAATGGATTTATCAGCGCAAGAAAGAGCCTTCAGAGCAAGGAGGTATCAGGTATAAGGCAAGACTAGTGGCTAGAGGATACTTTCGAGAGGAAGGCTTCGACTACAGAGAGATGGTGGAAGAAGGTAGAGTAGAGCTGGTGAAGGTACACACCAAGAAGAATCCAACAATGCACTGACCAAGGTTCTTTCACGGGATAGCTTTCATAGGGATTGCAGCTGATGGACACGGCGGACGTGAGGCCTTGAAAGCATCAAGGTGTGGTGCTATCAAGGCCCAGGGGGGGCCAGGGGGGCTAACTTGTATTGGGCTACGTTTGAGTCTAAGTTTGAGATTAAATCAAGTTACGGGTGTACATGGGCTTGGGGATTAGTTTAATCTCATTGGGTTAGCGGAGTTTTTGTTGAGTCTGAGCCTAGCCCGCTTCATGAATGTATTTAAACTCTAGTTTCTAGGGTTTGGATGGAATAGATAATAGATTCTTTTCTCCCAAAAAAATGTTCTCATTGTAGGACGGCAGCCCTATCCTCTCTCTCTTCTTCTCTTTTTCCCCTTTTCGTTGTAGGAGAGACTCTCTCTCTTCTTCTCTTTTTCCCCTTCTTCGTTGTAGGAGAGAGACGTCCGTGAGTACGCGTGCTTCCATGGGAGGGGATCCGTGGTCCAGCATCTTCGTTGGCTTCATGTGCGTCTTCGCAAGAAAGCTTCGTAGGACACGAAGCAAGGAAGCCAAGCTTCGTAGGACACGAAGCAAGGAAGCCAAGTGGCTGGGAAAAAGGACTCGCGTAGGAGGCCACGGTGGTGTGGAAATAGCGCACGGAGGTGTGGGAATAACACACGGACCTCCGTGCATTGGAGTTCCAGCCAAGGGCAAGATTCACGTGAAGAGGCTGGTTGGGATTCTAAGGAGTCAATGCTTGACTAAGAGAAATATGTGAGACCCTCTTCAGATAAAGAAGCAGCCGGCTTCTTGAGAATTTCGGGAGAAGCAACCGGCTTCTTGAGAATTTCGGCAGAAGACGTTTTGGGAAAAGAAAGCGTTGAAGGAGAAATTAATTTCAACCATCTTTTTTGAGAATTAATTTTGGAAGCGGAAGCGGAAGCGGAGGAATTAATTTCAAGCGATAAAGGAGGAATTAATTTCAGACGGAAACGGAAGTAGTTGTTGTGTTTTGAATCCAAGATCAAGGGATTCAAGAGTAGATAGGAATCACATTGCTGTTCATGACTAAACCGCAACATATTTATAAAGCAAAACTGGTTCAGCAAGAATCTAACTATATTCAAAATACTAGAATCATAAACCGATTCAATAGTAACAAAATAAGACTCTTAAAAATAATAAAATAGGACTTCTAAGAAAAGTCTTATAAAAAGGCTAGGGTGAAAATAAGATTCCCAAGAAAATTTATAATAATAAAATTTTCTTAAAAGCTGAAGTTTCTTTTATTCTTCTATTTCTTAGCTATATCAATTCGTTCATACTTCAAAAATTCAACTCCTAACAAGTTGAAGCTTGGAGTGAATGGAACCTTTATAATCACATTAATCTGACGATTTTTCATAGCATGTTTCATCTTATTATTCTAACTTAATACAAATATCATAGAATCTATATTTAAACTTATACAAATATACTTTGTGATGTAACCATACTTTCTTTTGATGCTTCAATAGTGCTCTATTATATATATATATATATATATATATATATATATATATTGATGATCCTCTATCATATAAGTTTCCTTAATGAGCCTTCTTTCTAAAAATCATTTGTGATGTAGGCTATTGAAAGACATGGGAATCTCTAGCTGCATCAATTTCCTTCATTTGAAAGATTTGACTTTAGATAAATCAACACGGGGTAAAATATAATAGCCTTTAAATTTATCTATATAATCAACCAGATAAACTTTATGAGCTCCAATTGTTTCCTTCTCATTAGATTCACTTGCCTTGGAAATAGAAATATCTCCTTCAATTAATTTATCTACAATCATATTTTCTTTATGCACTCTAATCTTTTCTTTCTCATTAGATTCACTTACCTTGGGAATAGAAATGCCTCCTTTAGTTAATTTATCTACCATCATATTTTCTTTTCTTTTTTCTTGATAAACTAATTGATCAACTGATATTATAGATTCAACATATTCTTTCATTATTTTTCTTTGGCAATAGCTTAGATTTGGTTCTTTTACTTCTTCAACTGTAATACGCTTCTTATCTTCCTCAATTTGATTCACTAAGTAATTAGATTCTATTATCATTATTGTTTCCTCCTTTGTTTCTTCTTCAGTAATTGTAAGAACCTTCTGTAGTTTGATATTAATAGAAAAGTTCTTTTATGATATACGATTATTGTCTATTACTATAGCAGAAACGAAATAGAAGATTGGATTATAGTACCTTTTTTCTTGAAAAGTTGGCTTATAAGTATAACTCTTGAGTTATTTGCAATAATTAATAGGTAGGTGCTTCTTTTTCAAAATTTTGCACATGGTATTGTTGGGCCCATGGCCCATTTATTTAGCCCATTAGGGCTAAAAGGGAGCGCCTCTCTTTCTCTCTTATAAGCCTTTTCTTTTTCTCCTCTTTTGGTTTTTGGTTTTTAGCCGTCAGATGAAGAAGAAAATAAAAAATAAGAGCAGTGCCATGGAAACCGTGAAGGAGTGGGAGAATTTCTAGAGGATTGAAAAACTGTGAAGGAGTGGGAGAATATTTCTGGAAGGATTTGCTAGAAATTCGTAAGATATTTTTTCATTCTCCCAGATCACATCCATGATGATTTTTTTCGTAGGAGAAGATGTGTGTTTCCGTGGGAGCGTTGGGAGCGCAGCGAGGCGTCATCCTTCTTCATGGTGAGCGATGGATTCCAAGAGAAGAAGAAGAAGAGAAGGAAGAAAATAAGAAGGTAACGTAGGAGACCGTATTTTGGTAATATAATCCTTATATCCCTATTATTCTCTTGTGATTATTTCTCAAGTCCAGGCAAGGGACCTTGAGACTTGGATATTTATTATTTTATAGTGGATCTTCTTCTCTGGCTTGCCCGTGATTTTTTTCTTTTATATTGGAGGAATTTTTTATGTAAATTTTGGTGTTTATATGATTGTGCGGTTTGTGCATTTTATTTATTATTTCGCTGCGTATTACGGTCTGCTAGTATTTGCTCATATACGGATTCTTTCCTATCAAGTATATACCAAGTAGTAATAGATTCAAAACAGTTATAAGTGGCATACTCAATTGCCTTCCATTAAGTTTCTATCTTCTCTTCCTGTTGCTGCTGAAATCTGTCCTCCGACTTGGGTGCGATCAGGCTTTGGGATGGGCTTCCTTCTGGGCAGACCTGCAAAACAGTCCTCACGTGAGAGGCATTGAGGGTGGCCCTCCGCGGAAGACCCTCCGACGCTCAAGTCAGTGGGGATCGACAATCAACAAACAAGAGGAGAAGGCTCTTGCTGAAGAGTCTCTCCAAGGGTGGCCTTTCGAGAGCTCTGAGCAAAGCGCTAATGGTGGAAAATGGGGGAAGCAAAGGCAGAAGGAGAGTGTGCTAGTGAGCAAGTGCGCATGATGGCGCATGTACCTTAGAAGCTGGAAGAAGATCGTATTTATAGAGGGTCACCTGACTGCTTGGAGGCATCATGGGTCTGAAAGCCGTTGAGATCCGAATCAAGTTTGTTATGATGTCGGTAAGATTCGCATCTGGTTAGTTAGAGGATCGACGGCTAGGAGTGCTTGTTGATATTCTAGGATTCGACGATTGTATAGGCTCCAAGGCTCTAGGCCACTATCGTGGGTCCTAGGCCACTCCTGGATATGATCTATGTTTGAAATCTTATGGATTCAAGCTCTCCCGCATCGAATTCCATGGAGGTATAGATATCGCTCGGGCTAGGCCGAGCGATGGGAAGAGATCGGCTAGAGAGGCCGGGCGGTGGGAGTAGCTCGGCTAGAGAGGCCAAGAAACAAAATGGCTTGGCTAGAGAGGTCGAGAGATAAACTGGTTCGGCTAGAGGGGCCGAGAGATATAATGGCTCGGCTAGAGAGGCCGAGAGACAAAATGGCTCGGCTAGAGAGGTTGAGAGACAAAATGGCTCGGCTAGAGGGGCCGAGAGATATGATGGCTCAGCTAGAGTGGCTGAGAGATATAATGGCTTGCTAGAGAGGCCGAGAGACAAAATGGCTTGGCTAGAGGGGCTGAGAGATATGATGGCTGGCTAGAGGGGCGAGAGATAATGGCTCGGCTAGAGAGGCCGAGAGACAAAATGGCTCGGCTAGAGGAGCCGAGAGATATGATGGGTCGGCTAGAGGGGCCGAGAGATGATATAGCTCGATGAGGGGCCGAGAGATAAAATGGCTCGATGAGGGGCTAAGGTGCCCCGATCTATTAAGGCTGACTTATTTCTAGCGGATGTTGTTCAGCACGTGAGAGTTAGGGTTAACCCTAACCCCCTGCACGATTATTTATGCAACGGTGATTTTATCCCTCAACACATGCCCCCCACTCCCTAGTTCGAAGCATAGGTTTGGGCATAGGGAGTATAACTTTGGATGACACGATCTGAGTGGGTTTGGATTTGACAGCCTATGTGATGATGCCCTAAGTAACGCTGCGCAGCCGCCTTGCCTTTATGGGACGGACCCGTTGCCTGGGGAAGTGCCACGTAGCAAATCCCGATTTTCATGGCATTTACAGCGGCGGTTCCATATGCCTCGGTTGAGACACCTTATCTTCTCTTGAGGCGGTTTCCTTTGGGGGGAAGCAAAGTCAAAGCAACGCTATTCCCATTTGCGGCATTCCTTCGTTTCTTCCCGGAGAAATTTGTTCCCCTATCTTCTCTGCAATCTTGCTCGGTGTTCCTTCCAGCCAGCAGAATGATGAGACCCAGCGACATGGTTTCAAAAATTACCACTGAGGAATTGGGAAGACTCCGCCAAAAATACGGCATTCCCTCGGATATCCTTCTCCGATTGCTGGGGCCCGAGCGTAGGGTTTCGTAGGAACAGGAGCATGGGGTCTTTCTTTATGAAGACAGTCTGAAGGTGGGCCTCCGGTTTCCTCTCCATCCCCTGGTGAAGGAGATCATGAAGTTTTACAATATATGTCCAACGATGGTAGCTCCTAACAGCTGGCGGAGTATCATCGGGTTCATCTCGATGTGTAGCCGAGTGCAGGTAACAGCAACTCTGTCCCTGTTCCGTGCTTGTTACCATCTGATGCCCGGGAGGAACTCGGAGTGATCCTATATCGGACCTTGGAAGTCATTCAAGACGATAGTGGATAAGCCGTTGTCCATAAAGGGATGGAAGGTTCGATTCTTTATCGCTGAAGGGAACATCGGTTCCAACTTTCCACGGGGATGGGGAAACCCGGTTAGGGATATGGAGGCACATTCGGCCTTATCTGAGCGGAAGAAGGAGGATCTGGGGGTCCTCACCAACGGTTGAACATTTTCGGCCATTGTCTTACTATCGAAGGAGGCCCTTTGCGCCGCCGGGCTTAGCCCCATCGATAGGCAGGGTAAGCCCTCCCCCCTTTCTCTGTTTTTCTTTTCTTTGAGCAAATATATCTAGGTTTGATCGGTTGCTACCCGTGCCTACAGCCAAGAAATCCGAGATGACGGGCCGCATAAAGAAGGAGTTGGGCAAGCACCCAAGAGAGGCCAGCAGCGCGGAGAGGTGCAAGCCTGAGAAGAAAGTCCATCTTTCTAAAGAGCGCTCGCCATAGGTCGGGCGAGTCAAAGCCAGCTTGTGCTCCTCACCATCGAAGAAAGGGGGCACGGGAGCGCCAGTGATGGAAGAAAGGTTCTCTCCATTGGGGGAAGAGGCAATAGTCGTGAGGGGAGAGCACAGAGCGGAGGAGGACTCAGAGAGGATCGCCGAGATCCCCTATCCTCTGGTGGTGGAAATAGTGGATAGCCCGGAGGGGGCTCCGTCGGAAGCTCAGGGTGAGCCTATTGTTGAAGGGCTTCCCTCGGATGGGTTAGAGGGTGATGATGTTGGGCCACAGGCAATGGAGGTTTGGGAGGAGTTTCCTGCCGGAGAGCTTTCTCTTGAGGAGGTTAGAGGAGCTAGTGAATAAGTTGAGGCTTTGATGGAATCCGCAGGGGAGGAGTAGGTGCCGGTGATTGAAAAGGGGCCTTTGGGTGAAGAAGAAGGACAAGATGATGATCTTCTAGTTGAAGTTCCCCCCGCTAAAACCTTGGGAACATTGAGGCTGGGGTTGGCCGAGGTATCTGACGAATTGCAGGCCAGACTTTTGCTGAAGGAGGCCAGAAGATTGAAGACTTCTCAGTCTGAGATTGCTCGGACAAGTTCCTTGGATGGGCAGCCTGGTAGTTTGGACCCGGCTATCGAGGAGGCATTTTCTGCTTTGATGAAGTCGGCATTGTATCCTAGCGTTGGTCCCTCGACGAACGAGTTTGCAGACTTGGATCTCAACGATGCCGCATATGGTCAGCGAAACATGATGAAGGACGTTCACCTTCTCCCCAATGTCGACAATTCCACCCTCATGGAGTTAGCTAGGTCCTACACCTCCCGGGTGAGTTGCCATTCCAGAGTAGTGGGTGCTTTCTGGTTAACTTGATCGCAATTTCTCACTTGTTTTTTGTTCCGTAGAGTGCTTTGATTACTAGGGCGTTGTGCTGGCGCTTGAGTCTGGTGACAGGGGCCAGCGTTCAAGCCAAGAGGGTCAGTTCTGAGCTTTAATTGCGAGCAGCGGCGTCTGACAAATTTGAGCAGATCCTGGATGTTGTTAACAAGAAGTTGGAGATGGTGAGGGGATTGCATCAGGCCACCCTCAACGACGCATCCAGATTAAAGCTCGAAGTTAAGGAGCTACGTGGGCTCCAGGCAGGGTATGATGAAGCATGCTCAAAGCTAACATAGATCGAATCTTGGCATGCTGGAGAAATGGAGTCCGCCAAGAAACATTTCGATGAAAGTCAAGACAGGCTGATGCGAGAAGCTGCCGAGGAGAAGAATCACCTGAACAGGATGCTTGGCGAGTCGGAGGAGAAGGTCCGGAATCTCAACCAATGCATCGCAGCCAAGGATAATAGGATTAAATGGCACCAGGAGAGATTAACCCAACTCGATAGAGAGCTTTCCTGGGCCTGGGAAGAAGCTGATAATAGGCAAACGAGGATTGATGACCTCAAGGGCAGAATCGAGCAGGTTAAAGCTGATAAACTGAGGGCCTTTAGCGAGGCTAAGGAGTTGACCAAGAAGTTAGCCAGGCAGGTGGAGGAGGTATGGTCCTGTCCTTTAAACCTCTCCTAC
Organism: Calamus simplicifolius; assembly: GCA_900491605.1. NCBI lineage: Eukaryota > Viridiplantae > Streptophyta > Magnoliopsida > Arecales > Arecaceae > Calamus > Calamus simplicifolius. Next base: position 36,847 of record UESW01003029.1, on the reverse strand, counting down.
TAACTCGCTGTTGCATCAGCTAATCCTGTATTCACAGATGGAGAGGGCGAAACTAGAGGGCCGAAGCCAACTGAAGATCCTACAAGAGGAAATGGCATCGAGTAAAGGGAGGAGCTCGAAGCTCGAAAGGCGGGTCGCTAAGACTGAGGAGCAACTAGGCTTGCTTCGAGGTGTAGAAGATGCGACCTATGCCGAGGCCTTCCAGCTTGGTGCGGGGGAGGTCCGAACGAAAATATCTCGGGAGCATCCAGAATGGGACCTCTCCTTTCTGGACGTCGAACCCTCCGAGGCCTGCTCCTCATGGGCTGAAGAAGATGAATAAGACGATGTTTCAAACATCGATCTCGATGCTATTCTGGGTGCCAATGAGGCTACAGCTCCCAAAGGACACTTCAAGCCCGACGCTGAAGAAACGAAAACCTTTGAAGTGGGCGAAACGAGCCAAGCTTCTCCGAATGTGGTTGAGGGCACTGCTAGAACTGATCCAGCTCCTGACCCTTGAGGGCCATTTGTGTACTTTTGCTTTTCAGACATGTAATTGGATTTGAAATTTCTAATGAACGGGTCCTCGGCCTCCGTTTGCTTGTCTTTTAGTCAGTCTTTCATCTCAGGCTTTTCTTTTGACTGTGAACAAGTTATGACTTGTTCGCGCTCTTCGGCCGACTTAGTTCGGACTTAAGTAAATGTCTTGGTCGAAGCCGAAGTATTAGGATAGCTTAGCTTGTCCGAAGTAAAGAAATCGGCAGGCTTCGGCCAAGATATAAAATGGTTCGGTAGCAATGTAGGATGGCTCGACCCGGCATGGCCAAAACCACCGCAATATCCTGGTCAAGTTTGTGGCCGGGTAATTCGGCCTGTCCAAGGCGAGGAAGCGGATGCACTTTCAGAGGGAGTTTGGTCACAAGAAAGGAGGGCACATCCTGAGCGCCGTGGTGGCGTTAATAAATCCCTTCGGAGAGGGGGCGGAACTCTTCGTTTCCCGCGGATGCTGATTGAGATGTTGACGCATGGCGGGTTTCCGAGATTTGGAGTCAATGGCATGGGCGATCGGAATGCTCGCCAGAAGCAGTTTAAATACTGGTGACGAGTACGCCATTGTTAACCATTTCCTCTACCGATCCTCTGTTGGCCTGTCCAAGCGTGCGATGGCAGGATGGCTTCTGGAGGTGGAGGGAGGTCTACCGGAACTCCAAGCAGTAGCATTGGTGGCAGTGGGGGGTTCCACTGGGGCCGTTCCACGATAACTATCGATGGGGAGGTCTTAGCGACACTGCTCATGGATTGCGAGCAAATCCAGAAGGTGGCCGAGCAATATCTGGTCATTTTCACCAGGGAGATTGAGCTCCTCCATGAAGCAAACAACCGGCTGGAGAGGTAGGTGGTGTCTTTTTAGCAACAGGTGGGCGAGCCGGCTCTACAGCGGGGGGAGAGCTCAGTGGCACCCAGAGGGAGTGATAGGCCCCTGTGAGGGCTAATATATTTTTCTCTTTGCTTTCCCCCTTTTTATGAATAAAAAGAAGAATTTTTGCAACTTCCGTGTTTGCTGTCATCCTTGAAACACTTATTTTCATCACGTGAGTCTTATAAACGAAGCACCCTCTGGGGGGGGGAGTCCCTGGCGATCTCGGCAAGACTTAAGATGTAGTGTTCATGCTTTGGCCGAGGTAAAAAGGGGACTTCACAAGTTCCAGTCGGGGTACAATGTATCGCATGGTTTGGCCGAAGTATAAAGAGTGTCCCGTTATCGTTGAGACAACAGCAGCTATCCCAGTCCAGGTTAAAGCATAAGATAATGTTTAGTCATGCTGTGCTGAAGAGATACTCCGGTTTACTCCGAAGTATAGAGGCAACTTTGGCCTTAAGTGGAAGCACAGGGCAATGTCTCGGTTTGTGCCGAGACATAGCGGGCAGTTGGGCCGGAACGAGGGATATCGAGGTGCCTTTATTGAGGAGTACTTGGCTTCTGCGCCTTTTTATTATTCTGCCAGCATCCCGTCTTTTCCCAAGCGAACTGACCTTCTCTTTGCCGAAATGGATAATACGGCTCTGTAACCTGCAAAAGGTTGCCTTGGTATTTTCCGGAGTCATTTATCCCGTCGGCTTTTTCTAATGTAGGTCTTTTTAGTGTGTGATATAAGTTCTCGTTTGCCATTGGAGGTTGTCATTTTCTCCGGGCGATTTTCCAAGCCTGCCCGTATCTCAAACATCAACGGGCGATCCCCTGCATTTAAGGTTCTCGATTCGAGATCAGGGGAAAATCTTTTGGTGTGTGTCATAGTTCGGGCGACGCGTTTGGCACCCGTGTTAGGGTCTCCGGTCAAGGACTCCAAAACATTCACCAACTCCTCCGTGCAATCCGCTCCAACACCACAATCGATCCTCCCGAACCGTTTCCAGTAACACACGAGCGTGGTAATTAGGATCTAACACACAAAAAAAAAAAGAATGCCTCACTGTTATTACGAAGAACGTGGTCTCAGGATTATTAGTCCTTCGAACCACCAGAACACAAGAACACTCGTACAAGGGTTATTAGCCCAAGCACGCCCAAACTTAAGAGGTTATCAGCCCCCAAGTTTACTGGCATAAACGTGCCTATGCCTAGCCAACATTCATAAGCTCTCTAGGCTTACAAAACACAACTCTCTCCCCCTCTTCCTATTGCTCCTGAGGAGTGCTTATATAGGCATCCTCAGGAGCTTACAAAATCCTACCAATCCAATCAAATCAAATCTAGATCAAATCTTCAAGATTCTAAGGAAACAATTCGAAACAATTCCTAGAATCAAGGAGATTTGATAATACATGCCTAAAACAACTTAACTGAAAAGGAAACTAATCTTCCCAATCAAATCAAATCTAATCTTCAAGATTCTAAGGAAATAATTCCTAAAATCAAGGAGATTTGACGATACATGCCTAAAACAACTTAACTGAAAGGGAAACTAATCTTCAAGAGTTTAGGAGAAACATCCTAAATCTAGAAGATATGATTTATTCAATCACCTTCTAGAATTTAGGAGAAACATCCTAAATCTAGAAGATATGATTTATTCAATCACCTTCTAGAGTTTAGGAAAAACATCCTAAATCTAGAAGATATGATTTATTCAATCACTCCCCACAAGGAAATCAATCTCTGAAGATATCTCCATAATGCACTTGATCTCGCCGCCATCCGCCGCCCTACACGGTAGCGCTGCCGCCTGTCACTGGGGCCGCATCTCGCAACTTATCCTCCCCATCGTGGCGTGTAGGCCATGGTCTTCGCTTGGGATCCTTTCATTCCCCTTCCATTAAGTGTACCCTTGTCCTCAAGGGTAAATTATGGGAACCTTAAGGCTATGTCATCATAATCCTCCCAGGTTGCTTCCTCTCTAGGTAGCCCTCTCCATTGCACCAATACTCTCCAGATCTTCCTTCTAATCCTCCCACGTGGCACCATTTTGTATTCAAGAATCGTTGTGGGCTGTAGTAGCATTCTACCTTCCTCATTGAAGGAAGGCAATTCCTCTACAATCAAGCTAGGATCCCCAACTCGTCTCTTGAGGAGAGACACATGAAACACTGGATGAAGTCTTGAGGTTGGTGGTAATTCCAGCCGATACGCAACTTCTCCGACACGGGCAGCCACTTTAAATGGTTTCTCTAGCTTGTAGCTTGCCTTTCTCTTCATTGTCTTTTGGCCATAGGGTTGAAGCTTCAAGTACACAAAGTCCCCGGGCTCAAACCCTTCTAGCCTTCTCCTTTTATCATAATATTTCTTCATGCTCGATTGGGCCTTCTTAAGCTCCCTCTTTGCCTTGGCTAGTATCTCGTCTCTAGTGATCAAGGCTTCCTCCACTTCCGCATTCTTAGCCGTACCCCTCTCATAAGCCACCAAGGTAGGAGGCTTCCTTCCATACACCACTTCAAATGGGCTAAGTGTGATGGAAGAGTGGTATGTTGTATTATACCAATATTCCGCCCATGACATGTAGTCCATCCACCTTGCTTGCTCATCATGGCAATAGCATCTCAAGTATTGTTCTAATGTACGGTTGACCACCTCTGTTTGGCCATCGGTCTGCGGATGGTATGAAGAACTTGTCTTCATTTTGCTCCCTTGCAGTGCAAACACTTCCTTCCAAAAGGAGCTCATGAACACCCGATCCCGATCCGTAACAATGGTTCTAGGGAAACCATGGAGCTTTACCACGTTGTCCACAAAGGCCTTAGCCACACTCTTCATTGTAAATGGATGCTTAAGGGGTATGAAGTGAGCATACTTACTTAAGCGATCCACGACCACCAAGATCACTTCGTACCCTTGACTTGCGGGCAAGCCCTCCACAAAATCCATGGACAAGTCTTCCCATATAGCTTCCGGTATGGGTAAGGGCTGCAAGAGACCTGTAGGGGCCTTCGTATCATGTTTGACCTTTTGACACACGTCACATTCCGCCACCCACTTCTTCACACTTCTCTTTAGGCCCTCCCAATAGAAGAAATGCTTGATCCTTATATAGGTCCTAAGCCATCCCGAATGACCACCTTCTTTGCTATGGTGGAAGTGAGTGAGAATCTCCTTCCTCAGGTTTGGTACGTCGGGCACATAGACATAGGACTTGTAGTAGATAAGCCCATCACGCCATTTGAATCCGGTCACCCCATTACATGGACTCTCAAGCTTCTCTATGATCTCTTGAGACCTTGCATCCAACTCCACAGCCTCTCTAAGCTTGTCCCATATCCTCCATTCAGCTCCACTCAAGGCCATATGTTCAGCCTCATCTTCATACAAAGTCCACATCATTGGACTTCCCTCCTTCCTTGACAACGCATCAGCCACCTTATTCTCCTTGCCGGGCTGATATATAATGTCATACTCGAATCCCAGAAGCTTCACAAGAAACTTCTGTTGCTCTGGCGTCACGATCTTTTGTTCTAGCAAGTGTCTTAATGCTTGTTGATCGGTCACTATAGTGAACTTTCTTCCCAAGAGGTAAGGTCTCCACACCTTCACCGCATGCACAACCGCCAACATTTCTCTTGCATAAGTGCTCCATGCTTTCTTCATTGGCCCTAAGGCCTTGGAGATATAAGCTATGGGCCTCCTTTCTTGAGCTAGTACCGCCCCAATCCCTTCTCCACTTGCATCAGTATATACTTCAAATGGTTTCTTGAAGTCGGGCAAGGCCAAGACGGGTGTCTTGGTCATGGCTCTCTTCAAGTTCTCAAAAGCTCTCCTTCCATCTTCGGTCCACTCGAAGCCCTCCTTTTTTAGCATGGAGGTAAGTGGCTTGGCTATCAATCCATAGCCTTGCACGAACCTTCGATAGTAGCCCGTCAAACCAAGGAATCCTCGTAGAGCCGACACATCCTTGGGTAAGGGCCAATCCACCATAGCTTCCACCTTCCGCTGGTCCACTTTTACTCCTTGGCCCGATATGATGTGGCCAAGGTACTCCAGCTCTTCTTGCATAAAGGCGCATTTGGAAGCCTTGATGAAGAAGTGGTGCTCCTTCAAGATCATCAATACTCGCTCCAATTGCTCCAAGTGTTCCTCCACATTCTTCGAGTACACCAAGATGTCATCGAAGAATACTAATACAAACTTCCTCAAGAATGGCTTAAATATGGCATTCATAGCCGCTTGGAAAGTTGAGGGGGCATTGCATAGCCCAAAAGGCATCACTAGGTACTCATAGTGGCCGGAATGAGTCCTAAATGCCGTCTTGTGGGTATCTTCCTCTTTCATCCGGATTTGATGGTATCCGGCCCTTAAATCCAGCTTGGTGAACACATGAGCCCCATGCAACTCATCAAGCATCTCGTCCACTGTTGGTATGGGAAATCTATCCCTCACTGTTGCCTCATTCAATGCTCGGTAGTCGGTGCAAAAACGCCAACTTCCATCCTTCTTCCTCACAAGCAACACCGGTGATGAAAAGGGACTAGTGCTTGGTCGAATCAAGCCACTAGCCAACATCTCCTCCACTTGTCTTTCGATCTCACCCTTTTGAAAGTGAGCATACCGGTATGGTGGCACATTCACCGGTTTGCTCGCATCTTTCAGCACAATGCGATGATCAAATTCCCTACTTGGTGGTAATGAAGTAGGTACCTCCAATACTTCCTTGTGTCTTTCTAAAACGTCTTCACACCTTGGGGCAGCTCCTCATTTCATCACTATACTTCTCTTCTTGCCCTTCATCTCCTCGGTTTTGGCCCATCACTATGGCGAAGCAATGAGCCCCACCCTTGCATAGTTTTCAAACACATTGGCCTCGCAAGGCCTTGGCTCTTTTGATGCTAGAGCTGTCCACGTCCTCTTCTTCCCTCCAAGCTTGAACTCCATAGTCATCTTCTCATAGTCGGTGACGACCTTGCCAATGCCTCTTAGCCATGCATTGCCCAAGACAACATCTAGCCCCACCAATGAGAGTACGTGAAGATCAGCCGCTATACGGACACCTTGGACATTCATCTTCACGGTTCGCACTACCATCTCGCACCTTAGCTTTTCCCCGTTTGCCACCTTCACATCGAATGGCTCTACTTCTTCCCCATGCAATCCCACCTTAGAAAGGATGCGGGAATTGATGAAGTTGTGGGTAGACCCACTATCCACCAATAATGTCATTTCATGCTTGCCAACCCAAGCCATAAGTCGCATGGTTGAGGGCTTTTGTACGCCGGACATGGCATTGAGGCTCAACTTGGCTTCCTCACTTTCCTCATCGCTAGAGGACTCCTCATGCCCGTGCTCTTCCTCACTTGTCTCCCCCAATTGCTCCTCCTCTATCCGATCATACACATGACCTTGGCTTTCTTGCATTGGTGATCACGGCTCCACTTTTCACCACATTTGAAGCATAAGCCCTTCTTTATGTACTCATCAAGCTCCTCACGACTAAGCTTCTTGACTTCCTTCCCTTTGCTCCTTGAATCTCCCGTAGTCCCCTCCTTTCCTTTCCAAGACCCCGTGGAATACAAGGGTTTATAAACCTTGTTAGCCACTTGGTCCTTGACGTGTCTTTTCTCGAAGTGATGACTTTCTTCAAGGATTTCAGCCATCCTCATTGCTTCTTGCAGCCTAGTGGGCTGCTTCAACTTGAGCTCCTTGGCAATCCATGGTTTTAGACCATCCACGAAAGTGCCGATAAGTGCCTCCTCAGACCAACCCCTCACCAAGGTTTGGAGTTGTCGAAATTCCTCCACATACGCATGCACCTTGCCATCTTGCTTGAGCTTAGCTAGCTGGCCATGATGGTTGATAATGGGCGAAGGCCCAAATTGCATAAGCAGCTCCCTCTCGAATGCCGTCCACCCGAGCCTTCTTCCTTCCTTCTCATATTGGGCCCGTATCCATCTCCACCATTTGCTTGCCTTCCCATCAAGGAAGAAACATGCTGTGGCCACTCTTTCTGTCCTTGGTACTTCATATATATGAAAATAGTGGTCCGCCTTATCGAGCCACTCATGAGGGTCACCACCATTGAACTTAGGGAAGTCAATTTTTGGTCTCCTTGGTCCTCGGTTGTTAAACCGATTTCCATCATCATCTTCATAGTCACCTCCACGGTAATGTGGCCTTCTAGGTCCTCGGTGGTTAAACCGATTTCCTTCATCTTCATTATGATAGTGGTGGTCTCTTCTCGGTCTCTCATGTCTTCTAGCATCTTCATGGATCCGGCCATAGGGCATTTCTTCCCCATACCGACTCCCACCGAGTCTTTCCTCCGTCCTTGCATGGTTATCAACATCACGGTCAGACTCCTCCTCTCGCAGCCACCTTTCCACTACCTCGTGCTCATTCTCCACACGCCCGCCCAATCTAAGAGGTTGCCTTGGTCTAGGCTCTCCCCTTGTGGACTTAGAAATGTGAGTTTCCCTCCATCAACGAGTTGCTCCTCTTCCACCCTTGGGGTTTGTCCGCGGTTGGCCCCATTCGCTCCTCCTCCAAGTCTTGCCAATATTGCTTGCAAGTCTCGTCTCATGCCTTCCACCGCCTTCATGTTCTCCTCCGTAGCATTAGTGACGGAAGTGATGGCTCCTTGCATGTGAGTCATGTTGGTGGTAGTCTCCGCCATCTGCTCCTTCATCCAAAGAGTGGATGACTCCAAAGCTTCAAAGCGGTCTCGGTTGGATGGAAATGTACTTGATCCGGCCTCCATTGGAATATGGGCTGCAACAACAAGTCCAACCTTGGGTTCTCTCCAAAATGAAGATCGAACCCCCTCCCACGAAGAACTTTGCACGGACAACTTCCGACCTTGGGTTCTCTCCAGAAGAAGATCGAACCCCCACCTCAAATAATAACTCCAACAAGAACAAACAACTTCTAACTATAACAATCTAACCCCCACCTCAAATAACTCCAACAAGAATAAACAACTTCTAACTATAACAATCTCAATGAAGAGAATCAAAGTAAGGTTTGCTCGTGATTACCCCGCTTGAAGCGTAGAGATCTTCAAGCAACTCATCTCAATGAAAGCACCAATTTGTTAGGGTCCCCGGTCAAGGACTCCAAAACATTCACCAACTCCTCCGTGCAATCCGCTCCAACACCACAATCGATCCTTCCGAACCGTTTCCAGTAACACACGAGCGTGGTAATTAGGATCTAACACACAAGAAATGAAGAATGCCTCACTGTTATTACGAAGAACGTGGTCTCAGGATTATTAGTCCTTCGAACCACCAAAACAAGAACACTCGTACAAGGGTTATTAGCCCAAGCACGCCCAAACTTAAGAGGTTATCAGCCCCCAAGTTTACTGGCATAAACGTGCCTATGCCTGGCCAACATTCATAAGCTCTCTAGGCTTACAAAACACAACTCTCTCCCCCTCTTCCTATTGCTCCTGAGGAGTGCTTATATAGGCATCCTCAGGAGCTTACAAAATCCTACCAACCCAATCAAATCAAATCTAGATCAAATCTTCAAGATTCTAAGGAAACAATTCGAAACAATTCCTAGAATCAAGGAGATTTGATAATACATGCCTAAAACAACTTAACTGAAAAGGAAACTAATCTTCCCAATCAAATCAAATCTAATCTTCAAGATTCTAAGGAAACAATTCCTAGAATCAAGGATATTTGATGATACATGCCTAAAATAACTTAACTGAAAGGGAAACTAATCTTCTAGAGTTTAGGAGAAACATCCTAAATCTAGAAGATATGATTTATTCAATCACCTTCTAGAATTTAGGAGAAACATCCTAAATCTAGAAGATATGATTTATTCAATCACCTTCTAGAGTTTTGGAGAAATATCCTAAATCTAGAAGATATGATTTATTCAATCACTCCCCACAAGGAAATCAATCTCTGAAGATATCTCCATAATGCACTTGATCTCGCCGCCATCCGCCACCCTACACTAGGGCTGCATCTCGCAACTTATCCTCCCATCGTGGCCGTGTAGGCCATGGTCTTCGCTTGGGATCCTTTCAGCGCATCGAAGAGCGCTCTTTTCATCCTGGGAGGCCACGTGGCAGTGTGATAGGGCATTTTGAATCTTGGGGCTTTCTGCTTTAATAGATGCTCCCGGTCCGTTTGCCTATAAAATGGGAGGGAGAGGCCGTGCTAGGCCATCCCTTAAGACTTCCTTCTCTGTGCATTTGTAAAAAATTTTCATGATGTCTGCATCCCTGAGGCCGAGAGTGGGAGGACTGAGTTTTTCTTTTGCGAGTCGTCTTCCCCCGGATAGCTGGGGTGATGAAGGAGTCGCTGAAGAGCGGCTCATCCTCAAGAGAGGAGTCTTGGAGATCATATGGAGAGCGCATAAGAGGTCCGCAGAGATCACATGGAAAGCGCACATATGTGCTTCCTGTGTGTCCTTTGTGGTTTGCTACGGGGGTCGTAGGGTAGAAAGTGCACAGGCACCCCCATAGGACGCACGGACTTTTTCTTCTCCCTCGGGTTGGTTCCCTTAGCTCATACGGCTGGGGGATCTTGTGTCTGTGAAGAGGGAGTTGAGAGCAGTGCTGGTATGCTTGTTCCTTGCTTTTCACGATCAGGCAGTGTCCAGCAGCCCAGCATCCCACTCGGGGAGAAGCTCACTCAGCCTCGGTATCCACTGGTCTGTGTCCCCTTTTTGGATCTCTTAGCTCATCCAGAGGACTCGTGGGAGGCTGGCCCTGTTACTTATCAGGGCGAGCTGGCTGGTCTGTCTGATTTCTCCGGTCAGACATCGTTATTAACTAAAGCTGACTGAAGCAGTTCGGTCGAGCTATTTAATCTTTTATTTCATATTCTTTGATGCACTTGTAACTCCTCTTAGGAGGTTGTAACTTTTTATCGATGAGGAAATAAAGAAAGTTTTGTTCTTTCTTCTTTTTTCTTTCAGCGCCTGCTTCTTTTGTGTTGAGAGTTATTACTCCCATATCATGTTTTGTGTCATAGCATATTTCGGCAGCACTCTTGCTACTTTGCTCTTGCTAAGACTAACATCTGATCCTCAGCAGAGGAAACATTTACCCATGTTTGGGGCTAGAAGTAGACCTGGGCGGTCTCGCGGATTCATGCGGTAAGCATGATCTTGCTTACAAAATGAAGCAGGTTTTTCTTTGGAAAGAGACCGTTTGCATGCTTTAACTGTTGAGCAGAAGAGTATTACTTGCTTCTACCAAAGTATAATAGAATGTCTTAGTTGCGTTAGAGCATTGGAGAGATTACTTGTCTAGGCTGGAGCTTCAGGATATCATTCGGTTGTTGCCAAGGATTAAGGATACCGCTCGGTTGTTGCCGAGGTTTCTAATATTTTGTTTGGCTCTTACGGTAAATGTAGATTCCGGTGCGGACTACCAAAGAGGATGAGGGTCACCCGAGCGATGCATGGGGGCGCCCGAAGTTTATGACTCGATTATTTTCGAGAAAGGCGAGCCAGTGTTGGTCGCTGACGCACTTCTTCTCTTCTCTGTGTCTTTTCGAGGATGCCCAATTTGAGGGAGTCTGGCAGACTCTCGAGAACATTTACTTCAGAAGGGTCCAGCAAACCAGAGGGAGCCAGGTCCCTAGAGAAGGGGGGAGTTCCCTGTGCACCTCGTCGATGCTTATCGATCCTCCTCGGTGAGGGGGCGCGACCCCTTGTTTCCCGCAAGCGCCTACTGAGGTGGTGACGCGTGGTGAGTTTCCATAGGTTGAAATTAATGGTTCGAATGATCGAAATACTCATCAAGAGCGGTTTAAATATGGATGAGAGGGATGCTTGTGCCGGTCATCTTTTCAGCTAGCCTCCCAAGAACTTTCGGGTGTGGATATGGCTTCCGGCGGTGAAAGGCGATCGACTGAGGCGCCGAGTGGCAGCGCTAGCGGCCACGGGGAGTCCCGGGGGAGTTGCGTTATGGTGACTATTGATGGAGTGGTTCTGACGTCAGCGTTCGCGAACCACGAACAGCTTCAAAGAGCGACCATGTAATATCTGACCATTTCGATGAGGGAGGTCGAGCTCCTTCGCTGTGTTATCAGTCGGCTAGAAGGGGAAATAGCATCCCTCCGTCAACAGATCACCGAGTCGGCTCGGCGTGGGGAGGGTTCGGCGGCTCCCAGAGAAGATGCTAAGCCTCTATGAGGGCCATTGTATCTTTTCTTTCTTTTTCGTTGTCTTTCTTATGATAAATAAAAAGGGAGGATTTTGGCAACTTCTGTTTTTGCTGCTATCTCCAAGATGTTTGTCCTTATCACTCGGTATTGGCCGAGGCTTTTGACAAGTGACGCACTTTGGCTTTGGCCGAGGTTTTTAAATAAGTAACAAAAATGCACTTTGGCTTTTGGCCAAGGCTTTTAATCTTTGGTGCCGATCGGGGCTTGTTAGCTGCCCAAATCTGGATGGAGTTTCTTTGCCTTTTGGTCCGGCCGAGGCTTGTGAGCTGCCCGGACCTGGATGGAGTATCGGAGACTGTTTGGTCCAGCAGGGGCTTGTAAGCTGCTCGAATCCGAATGAAGTTTTGGAGACTATTTGGTCCAGCCCGGGGCTTGTAAGCTGCATGAATCCGAACGAAGTTTTGGAGACAGTTTGGTCCGGCTGGGGCTTGTAAGCTGCCTGAATCCAAACGAAGTTTCAGTGACTATTTGGTCCGACCAGGGCTTGTAAGCTGCCCGAATCTGAATGAAGTTTTGGAGATCATCTACTCGGCCATGCCGAGACTTTGTGGAATAGGGCTCGGCCCAGCCGAGGTACAGAGAGTTAGCTCAAGGAGATAGTTCGATTGTGCTGAAAATGGATGCATAAGCAGCATCGGTTTTATATTATGACTTTTTCAGAGAAATGATTGTAGCAGTCATGCCGTGGATAATTGAAACAAAATATCAAAGCTGCAAATGGGGCAAGTCCATAGAAAATGTACCCTACTGATGGTATATGCAGAGATTGTCCGAATTCCACGTTCGGGAATGTATTTCCCGCTCAGATCTTGGAGCTTGTAGGTGCCAGGTCCGATGACTTCCGCTACTTGATAGGGGCCTTTCCAGTTTGGAGACAGCTTTCCTTGTTCCAGCGGTTTGGAGATGGATGCTTTCCGAAGGACAAGATCGTCAGGTAAGAAGGATTTTCCTTTGACCCTGGAGGCATGATAGCGGGCTACTCGTTTATGGTATGCCGCTACTTTGATTCGAGCTTTCTCTCTGACCTCTTCCACCAGATCAAGGTTAGCGCGAAGCTGCTCGTCGTTAGCTTCCTCCAAGTAGCTCTCCACTCGTGGAGAGGGGAGTCCTATCTCTACGGGGATGATAGCTTTTGTGCCAAAGGCCATCCGGAACGGGGTCTCGCCTGTGGGAATTTTCTGGATGGTGCGGTAGACCCACTAGCCGAGGCTGAAGCTGGACGTTGGACTTCTGTGAAGCATGGAGTCAAGAACTCCTTGTCTTGGCTTCATGACGCCATCCTTCCTCATGCAAAAGGTGCCAAGGGGGCCAACGTGGCAACCATAAATGCCTTAATGATGGAAGGAGATAAGGCATTAAATGGCTTAAAGCAGGTAGATGCACATGGCCTTTATGAGGCCATAAATGCCTTGGTGCGCATAGCGTGGCTACGGAAGCCGAGCTATAGTGCCGAGGCGGGGAGAAGGCGAAGACGGCATCGAGTCGTGGCAAGAGGACACCGGAGAGAGGGATCGGGCCCGCCGTGATCTAGGAAGATCCTTGCTTGTTGGCCCAGATGGCAACCCAAGAGGGGGGGGGTGAATTGGGTTCTTAAAAATTTAAGACTTTTTGAAATGTTTTAAACAAATTAACTCAAGATGTGCAAGTGAGAGAAATTAACTTATAAGCAATGCACAAACTAAAAAATAAGAGAGATAGAGTGAGAGACAAATAAGCACGGCAAACACAAGATATTTTTATAGTGGTTCGGTGCAACCAGCACCTACGTCCACTCCCAAGATCCACTTGGGTCCACACTATAATCTCCTCGATTACAGCCGAGTTGTTTTACAAGCTTACAACTCAAACTTGTTGTTTTCAACGGGCGCACAACGAACCCAGCCGGTTTTTCATGGGCTCACCAGCACAAAACCCAACTCATTGTTTTTAACGGGATCACAACGAACCCAGCACGTAAGCTATCCCAAGCTTACAACGAGGTACAACTACCTCCACTGATTCAATCCACTTTGAATCAGCACACAAGAATATAATTTCGAGTTTAAATACAAACAGCTCCTCTAGAGCAGAATAACCAAAATAAAGCTTAGGTTTAGAAAAGCCTGATTGAATAAGCTTGAATGCAGGCTTGGCTTCTTTGCTTCTCTTCTCCAACTCCTTTGAAGTGTGGAATCAGGCCTCAGCACAGATTCTCCTAGCTTTGGGGCTTTTGGACGTTGGTTGAAGCTTTTCTTCTTTTTCTTCTAGGTTGGAAGATCTTGATATTGCTCTTGGTTGCCTTGGGATCTCCTCTTGAACTTTTTGTAGATTGTAGATCTGGAGCACACGAATCTCTCTCTTTGATTTCACTCTTTTTGAATCTCTTTTCTTTACTCAAATGATTTTTCCAATGAAGCTCTGTTTTTCCCTCTTTTTGAAAGATTTTCTTTTCTCTCTTTTCACCACTCTCTTGTTGTTATTGATTTGAAAAGAGCTCCTCTATATATAGATTCTGCAAAAATATATCCGTTAGAAACACAGAAATATAGCCATTATTTGAAAATATTACCGTTGGAGTGACGTGTCATCGTGAAAAATCGCGCCCAGATTTTCGCGGAGTCGACTCGAGCATTGTGGGAGTCGGCTCGAAGTCGATTACTAAAAATAGAAACATTTTAAACGTTAGAGGGTCGACTCGCGAAGAACCAAAGTGTCGGCTCCCGACAGTCGGGGGTCGACTCGAAGAAATGGGGAGTCGACTCGAGAAGCGCTCCAAAAATATGCTTTCTGTTGTTTGAGCGGAGTCGGCTCGCACAGTCCAGGAGTCGGCTCACACAGAGTCAGGGGTCGACTCTTGAAATCCAAGGGTCGACTCAAGAAAATCAGAAATTTCTGTTACTTACTGGAATCGACTCTGAAACTCTAGAGTCGGCTCCGGAACGTATCAAAAATCAGAAATTTTCTGATTGACTTTGAAATTCGTCCCAGAATAATTTTAAATAATATTTTGACTTGAATACAATAAATATGACATTAAGCATGAATTCAAGACATGTTTCAAGAAATCATTGATTGAAATATGACGTAAAAATTTCTTTTTGAAATCTTAAATATTGAGCTTGAAATTTCTTTTTCAAATTGATTCAAAACTTAGTGAATTTAAACATTGAGAGTCCATTGCTTTCATTTTGAATAAGCTCAAGGTTTTTGATAAATAAACTCTTTTTTTTTCTTTAAGATACTCATGGCTTTTGGAAATTATCAAAATCAATAAGGTTGGGGTAATTAAATAATTACAATCTCCCAAATTTCTCAACAATCTCCCCCTTTTTGATGATGACAAAAACATTGAGTATATGCATGTTTGTATTGAAAAATTTTCGATACCAAAATCAATTTTTTTTTTTATATTCATTGAGAGGCTCCCCCTAAATGAGATAGCACCCCCTATGAAACTCAATTTTGTAATTCATTCAAAATTTTTAATTGTTAATGTTCAAGCAAATAATTTTTCCCTTTTCAAATTTTAAGCATAATGATAACTTGGTTATCTCTCCCTTTTACTTAGATTAACTCTCCCTCTTTAATATTCAAATTATCTCTCCTTCTTTCAAATTTAAAATTTGATTGCATTGAAAGTATATTGAAAGCATATACGATTAAATAAAATCTCTTCCCCTTTTTTGTAGTCAACAAAAAGGTTAGGAAGCTCAATATATTAAATCGATTAACTGCTTATATTAATATCATTCTTTATCTTTTACCATTCAAATTATCAATTGAGGATAATCATTCAAGATATTCAAAGATACTTACAATTGAAATGTACATAAGTAATGCATCAAACTTTCTCATTACTTCAAAATGATATTACATGAAAATGTAAACATACTCATTACATTGAAAGTAAACTTGACTTCATTACATCAAAATGAGATAACACAGTACATTGAAATGATATTACATTAAAAATATCAAAAGTTTCTTCTTGTAATCCTATTCAAATGATCAACTATCTGCTTCATTCCTTCACATTGTAGTCTAACATAATCTTTAAGCTTATTATCTACAAAAGTACAGGCAGTCAAAATCTTATCCTGAAGCTCGGCGTTGCACTGGGAATAGGTCTCTGAGTCACCACAGATATCCTTAAGCTCTCCAAAAATATTCTTCAAGTCTTCACTTAAGGAGCTAGTGGATGAACTAAGAGTAGATTCAATAGATGCAACCCGATCACTAAGTGAATACAAAGCTTCTTTCAAATTCATAAACTTTTCATCAAATTCATTTTTCAATCTATTTTCATGCTCACTAATCTCAGATTTGAATAAGGATCTAAGCTGATCTAACTGAACATCAGAAAAGCTAACAGATGATAAAGTAGATGTCTGAGCTGGAGCAGGAGCAGGAGCAGGAACAGGGGCAGGAGCAAAATCTGGAACTGAAGAGCTCTGAGGAGGCTCAGGTGAAGAATGTCTCACAGAAGGTCCAGGGGCCTCAGCATCCATAGCTCTATCCTCAGCAATATTCTTCCTCTCCCATCTTTCATTCCTCTTAACAAAACCCATTCGATGAATAGTAGCCAATGAGTAATAATCAGTATGCCTTAATTCCTTCTTTGGCTCACTCTCACCAAATGCAATCCTTGGCTTTGAAATAACTTCGTTAGAACCATGCCATAGGGTAAACTTGACTTCTTCTTCCCTCCACAATCAGCTATGTACCAAATGATCATCCGAGGCAAATTAATAGGCTTCCCAGAAACTACGGCATCCATAATAAAAATGTCTCTCTCAGACACATAATCAAATCTGCCAGTCTTGGGAACAAAATTCTACTGCAGATGTTATGAAGTAGCCTCAGCTCCAAAGGTAACTGGCTTGCAAAAACTTCTTCAAATCCCTCAAAACTTCTGTTCAATAATCTTGTGAGGGCTGGCGATCTATCCCTGGGGCATAAGTGGATGGTCCAGACAGGGGTAAATTTAACAGTCTAGATAGAATAGTGGCAGTGATGTTCAGTCCAATGCCTCTCACTACGCTCACTAAACCATCATCACCTCTAGTCAAATTCTTGTAAAACTCCTTAACTAGTGCAGGGTATGTGGGACAATCCAGTGAACACATTTTCTCTAGTCCCATCTCAATCAACTGTCTCCCAATAATAAATCCTTCATTCTCAAATAACTCAAAGTCAACTTTTCTGCCGGTTGTAATAACTCTACTGGCAAGGTGATCTACCTGAGGAGTGGTAGTTGGACAGGTGAACCACTCGGAGAAGATGTAGAAGACGAATCCGGAGATGGCTCGCGGACGGGTCGTCAAACGGTCCTCTTCCTCTTCAATCCGGCGCCACTACTACTAGCTCCATGAGTTTTAGGTATCATAGATCTAGATGGAGTGAATAATCAGAGGTTTTTGGAGTTTTGGAGGGTTTGGAAAAGCTTTGGAAAGAGTTTGGAATGATTAGAAATGATTAAAATATCCGTGGGGTCGACTCGTGCCCTAGATAATCAACCTGGGACCACGTCGAGTCGACTCGCACAAAGCGTGGAGTCGGCTCCCGAGTAGTCACAGAGCACGGACCCGAAATCAAGTCGACTCGCGCAGAGCGGGGGTCGGCTCCCGAGTTTCAATAGAAACAGGGGTCGACTCCGATACTGTCCGAGTCGGCTCCGAGACCATTTCAGAGAAAAATAAAGATTCAGAGAATTTGAAATGAGTCCGAATTTGATCTTTGAGTATGATTAAAAATCATGGATTTTGAGAGATCAAATTGATATAAGTTCTAGATAAAATTTCCTTAAGATTTTGAGAAATTGAAAGAACTCTAGATACATTTCCTTAGGGGTTTCAAACTATTCCAAAGGATCACAAATCCCTAATTCTCCTCTAAGATAACAAAATCTTTCTTCGCTTAAAGGTTTTGTAAAAATATCAGCTAATTGTTCTTCAGTGTTAACATATTCAAGACAAATTTCTTCATTAGTTACATGTTCTCTTATAAAGTGATATCTAATTTCTATGTGTTTTGTCCTTGAATGTTGAATTGGATTTTTAGTTAAATTGATTGCGCTTGTATTATCACATTTTATGGGTGTCTTATTAAGTGTGATACCATAGTCTTCAAGTTGTCGCTTAATCCATAGGATTTGCGCACAGCAACTTTCAGCCGCTACATATTTAGCTTCAGTAGTTGATAATGCAACTGAATTTTGCTTTTTGCTAAACCATGAGATTAAGTTACTTCCTAAGAATTGGCATGCACCACTTGTGCTTTTTCTATCTAATTTGCATCCAGCGTAATCAGAATCTGAGTATGCAATTAGGTTTAATGTTGAGTCTATAGAATACCATAAACCTACATTTTTTGTTCCATTTACATATCTTAGTATTCTTTTAACAGCTATTAAGTGTGATTCTTTAGGTTTGATTGAAATCTAGCACATAAACATACAGAAAACATAATATCTGGTCTACTTGCGGTTAAATAAAGAAGGGATCCGATAATACCTCGATAATACTTTTGGTCAACCTTCTTACCTTCTTCATCTTTGTCCAGCTTGCATGAAGGACTCATTGGTGTTCCAAGGGGTTTCATTGATTCCATACCAAACTTTTTGAGTAATTCTCTTGTGTATTTTGTTTGGTTGATGAAGATCCCCTCTTTGCTTTGTTTGATTTGGAGTCCAAGGAAGAAATTGAGTTCTCCCGTCATGCTCATCTCAAATTCTCCCTGCATCAACTTAGCAAATTCTTGACATAGAGAATCGTTAGTAGCACCAAAAATAATGTCATCAACGTATATTTGTACTACAAGTAAATTTTTACTTTTTCTTTTCAAAAATAATGTTTTATCTACATTTCCTCTTGTGAAATCATTTTCAATTAAAAATTTACTTAGCCTATATACCAAGCTCTAGGTGCTTGTTTCAAACCATATAAAGCTTTGTGCAATTTAAAGACATGATTTGAAAATTCGTGATCTTCAAAACCTGGTGGTTGTTCAACATAAAATTTTTCATTTATAAAACCATTTAAAAATGCGCTTTTAACATCCATTTGAAATAAGTTAAAGTTCATATGACATGCAAATGCAAGTAAAAGTCTAATGGCTTCTAATCTAGCTACTGGTGCAAAGGTTTCATCAAAATCAATACCTTCCTCTTGATTATATCCTTTTGCAACTAATCTAGCTTTGTTTCTAATTACTATGCCATTTTCATCTAGTTTATTTCTAAAAACCCATTTTGATCCTATTACTGAATGATTTTTAGGTCTTTCCACTAAAGTCCATACATTATTTCTTATGA